>LPNX010617886.1:71315-100379 GCA_001517045.1 Pseudotsuga menziesii | reverse complement strand
TATTTTATAGGGTCATACACCAACTAGCTTAGGCTAGACTTGTGGGTTAGGGAGTTTCAACTCCCCACAAGTGTTAAATTCAGACGTAGTTGGCCTATCAGTAGGTAAATCCTTGATTCTATCACTGTATCTGGGAAGCTCCTCTCAAACGGGAGTCAAGCACGAGGTCGTGTGGAGGCTTGGACAGAGGGGATAACCCCCCGAATCCTTGTCAAAACGTAACCCAGGACTTTTGCGCATCTGGGGATTCTGTCTAGGAAGAATTTCGGGCTCAGCTACCCTGCCCATGTGTACGAGTTCAGCTTGCAACTGTCCCCCCAAACAGTGGGTATTATCAAGGTAGCCTTTAGTCTCTTGTCTTTTAGGGCTCATACACAAGTAAACCGGAAGGTTATTTATGGTTCACCTCGGACGGACTTGGAAGGTAACCCTTGTGGAAAGTGCAGGAGGGTGGCGGGTGATTCCTCCACTTGTGCCTGAGAACCCCTCAAGGATGCCAAGTAACTGTTCATCAGCCTTATTCTGGAAGGTATATCTTTATAGCTTGTTTAGATTGCTTGAGACTCTAGGATCTTTTTAGTGAGTGCTGTGTGGTTTTTTTGTACTTAGTGGGCCTTTAGGTGTCTGCTTTGTAATTTTGGTTGATCATCAACCTCAGACTTTGTCTCTTGTTTTGAAACTATGGGTTGCACCCCTTCGAACACCAACCAAGAGATCCCCTCGATGGGAGCTCCTTGTCCTATTCCTCTCACAGGGAATGTTGGTGTTCCCTTGATGGCCACTTTGAATCTTCCGGGATTCACCCTAGGGCTACCGATGTGGTTGTTTTCCACTCCAACTGTCCTGAATGCTCCTGATGCTTCCCAAGTAAGATCCTTATATCAAGGGCATCAAAACACTACTACCCATTCACTTGTAGTTAGTTCTCCTCCTCCTTCTACCTCATGCGGTGAAAGTACTAATACTAGTAACCGACAGTCTAAAAGGAGTAAAAGAAGGAGAAATAGGAAGAAAGCACATAAGCAAGGGAGCACCCATTCAACCTCTGCAAGTCAAGTTGAACCTTACCACCCAGCCTCTATTTTTCAAGCTGGGGGCACACATCCAACCTCTACAGGTCATGTTGGATCTAGTCACTCAACCTCTAGTGTTCACATTGAGTGCACCCGTTCAACCTCTGGTTTTCAAGTTGAACGTCCTATTTCAACCTCTGCAAGTCAAGTTGATATTCACAATCTAGCCTCTAGTGTTCACGCTAGTAGGATCCTTCCAACCTTTCCAGGTCATGTCGGATCCAGCCACTTAGCCTCTGGTGTTCAAGCTGAGTGCATTCGTTCAACCTCTGGTGTTCACACTGGTGGGATCCTTCAAACCTTTCCAGGTCATGTCGGATCCGGTCACTCATCCTCTGGTGTTCACATTGAGTGCACTTGTTCAACCTCTGGTGTTCAAGTTGAACCTCCCCATCCAACCTCTGTTGTTCATGTGGGATTCGTTCACCCAGCCTCTGTTGCTCAAGCTAGGGGCACACACTCAACTGCTGCAAAGCATGTTGATCTTAACCATTCAACCTCTGTTGTTTATGTTGATGGTGCCCGTCCAACCTTTGCAAGGCAAGTTGGACCTAGTCTCTTGGCCTCTGCAAGTCAAGCTAGGGGCAGTCTCTCAGCCTCTGTAGTTCAAGTTGAAGACAACCCGTCAACCACTGCGAGTCACGTTGACACTGTTGACAAGTCTATTCGTTCAAAACACAAGCTCAAGTTTCCTTGTAAGCTTTGTGAGGGAGACCACCTTACTTATAAATTCCCTTCTATTCAGGAGGTGCGAAGAGTTTGGATTCATGGTCATCCCGTTTTTGAACATTATGGAGCCTCTCAACAGCCATCCTCTCTTAGTGAGGTTGGACCCAGTCACCCAGCCTCTGTTGTTCACGCTGGGGGAAAACTCTCATCCTCTGCAGGTCATGTTGAGAGCAAGCTGTCATCCACTGCTAGTCATGCTGATACCGTTGAGAAAACTGGTCATTCGAAGCATCATCTTAAGTTCCCTTGTGTGCTATGCAAGGGATATCATCTTACTCATCTGTGCCCTGCTATCCCAGAGGTGCGAAGAGTGTGGTCCAAGACTCATGGATTTCATTCTCCTGAACACCTTATAGTTTCTCAACGTCCTACTCAACCTTTGGTTGATCAAGTGGTCGAACAAATATCAGATTTGGTTGATCCCACTCTTCTTTCAGAGAGTGCACCTCACGTGATTGAACCAATTTCATATTTGGTCAATGCCACTCTTCCTTCGGAGAGTGATCCTAATGTGATTGCACCAATGTCATATTTGGTCAATCCCACTCTCCCTTTGAAGAGTGACTTCCACGAAGCGGTTGAATCGATTCCAGTATCGATCAACCCCGCTCTTCCTTTGGAGAGTGAAGTGTCTACTAGTCACATTTTCTTCACTGCCAGTTCATATCTTACTGAACAAGGGGGCACTGAACTTGTTTCGGATCAACCCCCACCAAGCCCTCGGATTGCTTCCTTTGATTGGGATAGCCTAGTTGAGCCGTGCCTTCCTTCTGTTGCACCTTTCAAGATAAAGGTCAAAGTTGAACCTTATACGATTGCTCGTTGTATTGTTGATGAAGGAGCCTCAGTTAGTATTTTGTCTGCTCGTGCTTGGCGAGGTATGGGATCTCCCAACCTTGTGTCGACTGCTAGTCAGTTACTGGTGTTTGATAGAAGAACTTGTCTAGCCTTGGGAATTATTCCTCAAACACCTGTTACTTTGGGTGAGAAGACCGTCTTAGTTGACTTCATGGTGATAGAAGACCCCTTGGACTTCAATATGCTCCTTGGACGTGATTATGTCTATGCCATGTAAGTTGTGGTGTCAACATTATTTCGTGTGATGTACTTTAATCATGGTGAATAAATTGTCACTATCGATTAGTTGGATTTTCTTGATCCGTCTCCTGACCCAACTAGAGACCAAGTCTTTCCTTTATTGATTCCCAGTGTTTCTGTAGACACTACCCCACCACAGGTGAACTATGTGGCTTCTTGTCATTTGTGTTCAATTGCTACTAAGAGGCAGCCTCTGTTTTCATGCTTACCTTCTCAGGACTTGGTCCCAGCAGTTGATCGGGTGGGTCATCCTATACAGATTGTAGAGCCTTCTCTCCACTCTGTCCATCCATTTGAAAGTCTAGATATGTGTCCTATCTCGGATGATTTCCTCCCTTTGGATGAAGTCTTCCTGGAGTCTTTGATACAGTCTGACCTTCTTTTTCAATTGTGATTAAGTCTAACCCTGATTTGCTTAGTAATCCTTCCCTTTTTCTTATGTTGGTTTTTGTTGAGTCTTTTGATTCTTCATTTGAAAAGCAAGTCAGTGATCCTGATGAGTTTGATTTTTTCTTATGAATTTCTCAGCTCCTGTGATATTGAGTTTTTTCCTACAGACTCTATCTCCCTTGTTGATTTTCGCTTCTCTTCTGAGGTTGATCTTATTGATTGTAAACCCTCGAGCCTTGGTCCTATAGAATCTTCTTCGGTTGATTTTGCCTTGAATTTTCCTTTTGTAGAAGATAGCAAAGTCACAAGTGTTTCTGCCAAAGTGACCTGCATCAGATCGTTTCTTTTGATGTTGTTGTTTCTTGGAGACAGGATTATTAGTTGGATTCACAACTGTTTATGGGCCTCACCTTGTTGTTCAAGCTGTAATTGCATTTGCATATGCCTTGCTCGCGCTTATGAGCCTGATGCCTGCTTCCACACTTTTAGCTCGTTGTATAAGCCCTCATCTTTGTTCTCATCGTCGCTTAGCCTTGCCTCTTTTTTCCTTTGCAACTTGACACCCTTTACCTTGAGGAGACATTCCCCGAGTGTCCTTATCTTGATCACTTTCCTTGCATTATGCATAGGTTTGTTCCTTGCGCTTAGAACTAGTTTCGCTTGTTTATGACACTCGTCTCCTCGCATTTAGAGCATTCTTTCTGTTCTCCTTCGAGCTCGTTAAAAACAGTAAGGAGGCCGCGATTTTACTTTTTCGGACTCATTAAAACTTCATGGGAAAGGTTTTGAGTTTCTTTAGGCCCAATTCTGACTCCTCAAAATAGACTTGACTGCCGAGTAAACTTGTCCGTTCAGGCTCGTTAAGAATATGTGAATGGGCATCCACATTGGTGGTAGGTTATCTCTTTCTCGGACCATGTGGAATAATACGAGAAAGGATCCCTCTCTTTTCTACTGAATTGAGAAGAGTATTCTCAGGCATAGGTTTATCTCTTTTCCAGACCTGAGGGACTAAACTTACGGAAAAGGAACACCCGGTATGAGCTTAGTTTTCTCTTTTTCGTGCTCTAGACCAAAACATGAAAAATATTCTGAGTGTACTTTATGTCTTTGTCATGCTCGTTAAACCCTAAAGAACAAAGCATCGAGTTTATTTTTGTAAGCTCCATTTCTCGTAATCAAATGGATCTTTTCGAGTGATCTTTCCTTCCTTCACACTCGTAAAATTCAGGCTATATGCTGCTTTTGAAGGAGCGTTGGGTAGGTGGTAATTTAACCTTTTTCGGACCTTCCTGACTAATTACGAAAAAAGTGCGCCTTTTCTTCTTCGGAAGTTAAGAGAGTTCTTCTGTTGTTTGTTTTATACTTTTTCGGCCTCAGGAGACTAAATTTTATGAAAAAGGACCCCCCCTGGAGTCTTCTTTGGAGTTTTCAGACTCTCTAAACTATGAAAACACCGTCGAGCATGTACGAGTTCGGGCTCGTAAAATCCATGAATTAGTTCCTTATCAAGAATTCTTCTTTCTTTTCTTCGAGCTTGTCAAAAAATGAAGATGGTCCCGAGTTTGCTTTCTTGGACTCGTTAAACCTTTACAAGAAAGAAGGGAAGGGGAAGGTTTATTTCCATGTCTTTTTACATCATGGAAGCAAGTCTTGTTTCCTTGAACAAAGCACCAGTTTTGAGTCTATCAACAGTTGGGTCCTAGTATTTTGACCTTATCCCGATTCAAAGTTTCTTACTCCTCCAGTTGGTCCTTTTTCCAATTACATGGGGAATCTATCAATGTCTCCTACATTGCAGATTTCTTTCGTTGGTCCTTTTGTGTCAAAAGCTGCCTAAGTCACTTTTGTGTCGTGCTCACTGTTCAAGGATTAAACCTTTGTCGACCATTCTGCAGTTTCCTTGACCTTTTGTGTCGGCCATTCCCTAGTATCCGTTCATTACATCATGTCTTCAGCGGTCCTTTTTGTGAAATTCAGTACCAATTCCAGATCCAATTAGTCTTTGACTTACCTCGTGTTGGATGATGAAGGATGCCTTAATGCCTTCCTTCCAACAGATCTCTTCCTATCGACTGCAACACATCTTGCTCTGGGAATGAGATTTAGAGTTTTATGATAGTACCTTGGGAATTGTTGTCCTCAATGGCAATTTCCCTCGCTATTGGGTAGTGGGGATACCTTAATGTCTCCTACTTGATGAATTCTTCAAGTTTTCGACTTCAAGTCCTTGTAATCACACTTGTTAGAATGTACTAGGTACCTTGGGGACCATTTTCATTAATGGTGGTTTCCCTCGCGTTTGTTAACGGTTTTCATTATTGACCGGTAATCAAACGGCTTCCTCCATGTTCGACTTCAGCTCCTTTATTTCGCATGGTTAGGATTCGTACCTTTTTTGGGCGGGTTGGATTGAAGACCTTGGGCCGATAGTAGCATCCTCATTTTTTGCTATTGCCCAAGCTGCGCAAGACCTTGTTATACTTTATATGACATTTTGCTGAGACATAGATCCACCTTGTATTTTTGTGGCTATGATCAATTGTTGAGCATGGATCCACCTTGTTCATTTGTGGCCATGGCTCCTGTAGATTTGATATGGCACCTTTTTGCATATTGAGCGACCATGATAGTTTCATCAGTTATACATATGTTGGATCCGCCTGTATCTTTATGGTGATGTTTTGTATATGGACGTGTATGTTCCAGAGATCAGTTTTCTGACATTTATCTCTCTTACAGGTAACTTCACTCGAGCCTTTCGATCTTGGATTCTCTGCTCTCTCTCCATACTCAGTTGTTTCCTTTATAATGTATTTTGGCTACCGTCTTCCCCTCTAACCTCACACATTAGGGGGCATCTGTTATACACCAGAATGGCACCTCTCCGTCTGAGTTCCGACTTTCCTCATGTTGGCACACAAAAGGACACTTATGGATTGAGGTTTTCCTAGAATACTGTAGCTTGGATTATTATGAAATACATTCTGCCTCTATCCAGCTAATTACTTTGCCACATTTGCCATGTTAGGATGTATGAGCGACTCTCTCTATTGACAACTCACACATCACTCGCGAGTCTCCCTTGTAGCAAGTCGCGAATCCTTGTATTCGCGGGTTGCTCTTCTATATAGTCGCACATCATTCGTGGGTTGCTCTACTGTAGACCCGCGAATGTGTTTCTTAACATTTAAATATTAAAACATGCGTTAACTGGAGATTAGTTATGTCATGTAATTGGATTTCCTTAACTGCTGTAACTTCTCTAACCTTCGAACTACCTTATTTCACCCATATAAATATAGGTAGGAAAGGCCATGAGAGCGGACTTGAATTTATGCATTGTTATGCTGGAGGAATAGGAACTCTCTTTGCCCAAACCTTTTCCCTGGAGGTTTTCCCCTTGTGTTGCAGAGCTTAGAGGCTGAGTTCTTTGGAGAAGAGAAACAACAGAACCAGATCAAGGTTTCGTGAGGTGCCAAACTTGAAGAGAAGGTATATTTGTACTTGTTTTCAGGATTAATAAAGATGTGATGTCCTTCTTCTTCCCAAATCATTGTTCAATGTGTGATTGAATCTTTGTTTCTGATCATATGATGATGTTATTCAGATCATTTGTTGATGTTTATTTGATTATCATTGTCTTATATGTGGTCATAATGGTTTGAGGAAGGTATAACTTGTTTTGCAGGTCTCTTGGAGTGAGAGGAGCAAGAAGAGGATTGAAGAGAAAGCTTGGACCAGCCTTCAGTTAATCAGGTGTGGATCTTTCTCCTCTCTGAATCTTGTTTATATATACTTGCTGAACATTGTGTATCTCTCTTTCAACCCCAGTACATTGATGGCCTCTTAAACCCTAGCCATAGGACATTTTACTTTACAACAATTGGGTTGGAAATTTGCTAAAGGAAGTGGCATCATAAAAATGGCTATGATCAGAGTGGTGCAGCAAAAACATGGTGGAAAAATTTGCAACACTCTATGTTGCTTTTTCTTGAGGACAAGCAAATTTGGGAGGGGAGGATTGTCATGTTCCCTCAAATTGACCATTAAAAGTGTTGACCATGCTAAGTTCCTAGGGGCTCAAGTTGTTATTAATTATTCCTCCTAGGATAAATTTTTACTAATAATTGTTATAAGGCATGTATTTAATTTTATTTCAGCAATTTTATTTATTATGCACAATAATGATGTGGAATTAACGCTGCCATGTTAGGAGGGTACATTGGGGAAATCTAGTCACCTTTCCTTGGTAAAAATAAGAAATTCCATGACAAAAGCAAGCAAGAGAATAAAGGGAAGTTTCCTAAAAGAGGAAAAAGAAGACAGAGGTAAAAGCAAGAAAGTATTTCAAAGGGGAGGGCACAGTTTCCTCTTATGGAGCTCATAAAAGCTGTAAGAGAAAAGAAGGAAAGTTTTTTTAAGGAAAGAAAGAGTTTCCTTATGACCCAAGAAAAGAAGAAAGCTGTCATAACTCAAAAGAGGCAGCTTTTGACTAAGGGAGGGTGCAGTTTCTAATTGTGAAGGATTTTTTGGAATTGGAAACAATTCCACATGGTCCTACTTGCCTAATTTCCCAAAGTGGGCACTTTTTTGGCTAGGTTTTGGTCACCCATGGGGCTGACTTGCTCTCACAAGTCACCATTGGCCTCAACATACTAAGCAAGTCATCCATAAGTCTATAAAAGATAAATTCAAACCCATTGCTTCAGTTTGGTTGATGATTTGATTGCTGAATGCTTATGTGAGCATTACTTTTGAGTGTTGTGCCTCAGACTACTGGGAGATGAGCCCCAACCTTCCATTCCCCTCTCCTTCCATCCCCTTTTCCTCCATTGTAGGTGTGGAGTGCTAGATTGCAGGAATTGAAGGATTTATAGAGTTATTTTCAGCCTCCATCAAGTTCAGGTTTGTTACCACCTAAGTTGTAGTTAGTGGTTTTTTATCAAGTGAGCCTGGTGAACCGGAAAAGGATAACTTGTTCGGACTTCAGAAGACCTTTGTAATACTTCTAGGAAGTGCTTGTTGTACTATATCACATGTTCATACCCCATGGGGGAATTGTAATAAATGTTATAGCATGATAGTGTCTGTAAAGGACTCGGTCTCTTAGACTTTATTTGTCAATCCGATCAGCCCAGGGTGTTTTTTCCCTTGGTTATTATTGGTTGTTGAATAAACGATTTATAATTTCTGAGTTTTTCACTCCATACCTCCAAAGTTGGGGTGGTCGGCTTGGCATTTAGGCCTATTGAGGTTATTAGAGTCTATGTGTCAATGTATAAACATGCTAGACATCATGGTCGAGTCATATGAACATGTCTAAGTCCCCCTAGGTTTTTTCATGTCACGTCCCCATCCCTCCGTCCGGCGAAGAGGACGCTACCATGGCATTAACCATCCGGGCTGGCAGCCCCATGAACATGTGAATTCATAAAAATGCTGAAACAGAATGCATTGAAGTAGAACATACACAGATGCAATTGTTTATCATACACAAAGGAAGCAACATACATTTATACAAGCATTCATTCAACATGTTCATCACATCCATTAACAGAAAATATGATTGTAGAAGTAAAATAGGCAAGATCACTTATCTTAAGAAGAACTCATTCTGCAACCAGCTATGTTGCTGCAACGTTCCACCCAACCATAGGACAGTGTGCTCCTTAATCTCTTAGCAGCGCTGCCACCCCCGAGCTGGGCATGATTATCCAAGGAATAAGGGAACAAGTAGGCTTACACATAGCCAAGGATACACAAAACACAGCCAAGCTAACACAGTTGGGTTTATCAGGCCATCAACAAGACATCCAAGCCAACATGGTCAGGTTTATCAGGCCATAAAGGAGTTGGGAAAGGCTAAATGCTAAGCTGGTGAGGCCATTATAGAGCCAGAGACACCTACACCAGAACTAGCCTGACTTCTAAGACACCCACACACACCCAACACAAGGAATCAGTCCCTTCTCTGCTACATAGTCCTTCAGGCCCTGCATTCCCTTCCAGTGCTATTCAGGGATTGTGGAGAAGAAAGACAGCCCTCTAGCTCTGTCTGTGTGGTTTCCAACACACCAGGTTTATCAAGCAAACCAAGCCCCCATCCCTTCTCCCAACACAGTCTGAATACCAACCATTGCACACATGCAATCAATCAACAATTAAAGCTTAACAAGGGAAATGATTCCTGAGTTGTTCTTGGCCCTATCGTGGCCAAAACGACTCCCGGTGAATTACAACATTCCCCCAAATGCAACAGCAAACACAATCACAACATGAGGAAAGACAGCAGTCCGTCCTGGACAACTAAGCAAGTGGAAAAGAATTACACAGACCACAACATAGTCGCTGAGCATGTAATGACTTCCTACAAGAAAATCGTGGGTGAGAGAGGCCAAACAGCTCCCATCTTGCTGCATGAGTAACAACAATGCAGAGCCCACAAATCAACCTATGAGACACGTATACAACCACACCATCCACAAATCGGTAGAGGAAAAACTGCATGGGTAAAAACCAGGAAAATCCTATGCATGAAATGAACAAGACTTCCACTCCTGCGTGAGGATGAATAGACAATGGAGAGTTGCGAGTGGGGAGTGCGTGAGTGTTTTTGCACTATCATGGAGAGAGTGGAATGTTCGCGGGAGTGATGGCAGTGGTTTCGTTTTCCATTGTGAAGTCAACCACGGGTGGAGTGTGCGTGTAGGCAAGGACTGACAGTCCCGCCACACCCACTCCCAAACAATAACTGCCTTAACTACCAGCAACAATTCTTAATGGAGGTGGTTGGGTAAGACAAGGTGGTGACACATGGTTTTTTCCCTCATGGCTGAAGGTTTGACATTCCCCACCCTTATCCTTGTGAAAATCATGCCCCTTCTCAATTTAGTTGCCACGAACGTAGTTGGTCGGGTTATTTTAAATTAAAGATGCATATTTACATGATGAAAAAACTTGATATGTATGTCGCATGCCCCGATATACCATCGGTGACAATTTAAATCCGAAACATATCATAACCAATCGATGGTGGGGCCTTGGCCTTTAGCTCCGCACCATGATCATTACAATATATACGTCATGTACATTTAAGGCAACGGGGTCAAAACCGAGGTGTTACATTCCCCTCCCCCTTCAATAGCACTGTCCTCAGTGCTTACAAAATTGAACAAAATGCTACACTGGTATCACCTCAGTGTTCCACAGAATTGAACAAAAATGGATGTGCCAATCGCATGGCATCCTCTAGCTCCCATGTAGCCTCTTCAGGTCTGTAGTGCTCCCATTGCACCTTTACCTGCCCTATGGCCTGGTTTCAGAGCATTGTGACCTTCCTATCGAGGATGTGCATTGGCTCGATTTGGAACTATCCCTTGGGTTCCACCTGAATCGCATCCCAATTTATCACATGGTTAGGATCATGTACATATCTCTTAAGCAAAGAAACATGAAAAACATTATGAGCTCTAGTGCTAGCAGGAAATGCAAGTCTATAAGCAACTGGCCCTATTCTTTCAAGCACTTCAAACGACCCACAGTATCTTGGTGACAACTTGGCACAACTTCCAAGCTTCAAGGAAATTTTCCTTGCCCTCACTCTGAGGTAAACATGATCCCCAACACTGAACTCCCTGTTCACCCTATGCTTATCTACATAGCTTTTCTATCTGTCTTGTGCTACTTTCAGATTCTGCCTGATCTTTACAACCTCTTGCTCAATTTCCTTGAGCAATTCTGGTCCAAGCACAATCCTGTTCACTGGGCTATCCCAAGTCACTGGTGTCCTACACCTTCTCCCATACAAGGCTTCATACAGACTCATCCCTAAGGATGCATGCTGTCCATTGTTATAAGCAAACTCTACCAAGTGCAAGTAATCTTCCCACTTGGTCGGTTTGTCCATCACATACATGCGAAGCATGTCTTCAAGCACCTGATTAACTCTCTCTGTCTGCCCATCTGTCTGAGGATGGTATGCAGTGCTGAAGGATGGTATGCAGTGCTGAAGTTTAGCTTTGTACCAAAATCTACAAACAACCCCTTCCAAAAGTTGGAAGTGAACTTGACATCTCTGTCAAAGACTATTGCCTTCGGCAATCCATGAAATTTGAATATCTCCTTCATGAATATCTTTGCAATGTCATCAGTCTTATGCGTAGACTTAACCAGTAAAAAATGCGCTTCCTTAGTCAACTTGTCTACCACAACCATGATGGAATCATGTTGTCTCCAAGTCATCGACAATCCTGTAATAAAATCCATGGAAATAACTTCCCATTTCCATTCTAGAACTGGAAAAGGCTGCAACAAACCTACTGGATGTTGATGCTCAACCTTTACCTATTGACATTTCATACACCTTGAAATGTACTCAGCCATATCCCTTTTCATTCCTGGCCAAAAGTACTGCTTTCTAGCTGTAGCAATTGTGTTCTGATATCCTGGGTGACCAGAATATGGAGCTTGATGGATTTCATCCATGACAACTCTCCTCAAATCTGCTACATCTGGAATATAAATTCTACCTTTATAAGTGAGAAGTTCATATTCTTCTAATTTATATCCCTCATACCTCTTCTCAAGACTTTGTTGCTGCAATTTGTCTTTTACCTGCTCATACAATTCATCTCTAGCAGCATGACTAACAACCTGCTACCTCAAATTTGATTGGCAAATACTAAGAGATGCCACACGCATTTCCTGCACCTTCCTGCTGAGTGCATTGGCTACCTTATTTTCCTTTCCCTTTATGTGCTTGATCTCAAAATCAAACTCACATAGAAATTCCAGCCATCTTGCTTGTCTAGCATTCAAAGTAGGCTGATCAAATAGGTACTTCAGACCACAATGGTCTGTTCTGAGCTCAAATATTCTACCCATCAAGTAATGTCTCCACATCTTGAGAGCATGTACTATGGCTGCAAGCTCTAGATCATGAGTGGCATAGTTCTTCTCATGTTCCTTCAGCTTTCTTGACTCATAACATATCACGTGGTTGTCCTGCATAAGGACTCCTCCAAGCCCTTGTCCGCATGCATCGGTACACACCACAAAATCTTTCTCTGGATTTGCAACCTTCAATACAGGTGCACTGGTGAGAAGATTCTTCAACCTCTGGAAAATTTCTTCACACCTCGATGTCCATTCGAACTTCATCCCCTTCTTTTGCAAAGAAGTGATGGCATGTGCAACTTTGGAGAATCCCTCAATGAACCTTCGGTAGTATCCTGCAAGTCCCATAAAAGATCTTACATCTATCACATTTCTTGGTGTAGGCCAATTCATAATGGCTTCAATCTTTTCAGGGTCCACAGATATACCCTCCTTTGAGATAATGTGACCCAAATACTAAATTCTATCTCTAAAGAAGTCACACTTGCTCAGTTTTGCATACAACTGGTGTTCCCTTAGCAATTGCAATGTCAACCTCAAATGCTCTTCATGCTCTTTCTCATTCTTAGAATAAACACGAATGTCATCAAGGAAAACAAGAACAAACTTGTCCAAATACCTGCTGAAGACATTATTCATAAGGCACATAAATGTAGCTAGTGCATTTGTGAGACCAAATGGTACCATTACAAACTCATAATGCCCATACCTTGTCCTGAAGGCCGTCTTATGAATGTCTTCATCCTTGATTCTCACTTTATGGTAACCATAACTCAAGTCAATCTTAGAAAATACCTTTGCTCCCCTCATTTGATCAAAGAGGTCATCAATCCTAGGCAAGGGATATTTATTCTTTACAGTAACCTTGTTCAACTGTCTGTAATCAATACATAACCTGAGTGTACCATCTTTCTTCTTTACAAACAGAACTGGTGCTCCCCATGGAGACACACTCGGTCGGATATACTTCTTTTCCAACAACTCTTGCAGTTGCATCTTCAACTCTAGCATCTCCGGTGTACTCATCCTGTAGGGTGCCTTGGACACTGGTGCTACTCCTGGCACAAGTTCAATAGTGAAATCAATGTCCCTCTTTGGAGGAAACCATGGAATCTCATTAGGAAATACATCCCTAAATTCCTGTAACACCTGATAGTCCTCCAACCTTGGAGTTTCATCTCCTGATGTCTCCAAAATATGAGCTGCATACAACTGACAACCCTTCCTACAAAACTTCTTTAACTACATTGATGAAACCTGCCGTACTGAAATCACCTTTGGAATACCTTTCACAACTACTAGGTTCCCTTCTTCATTCATGCATTCGAAAGTCTTATTGTAACAGTCAAGTTTTACCCTATGATCTTCTAACCAATCCATTCCAATGAGAACATCATAGGAACCAAGCGGTAGAACATTCAAATCTACACACGTGACCAATCCATTCATGACCAATGGACATTTCTCTACCACTTCACTGACCTTTCTCTTAGTTCCAGTGGCTAGCTAAACTAACCAAGACTTCCTATGCTTTACTTTCTTAAAAGCACAAATCTCCACTACTCTAGGAGTAATGTAACTGTGAGTGGAACCAGGGTCAATCAAAATAGAAACAGATTGCTCAACAATATTACCTGCTACTTCAACCACAATTGACTGGTGATCTACCTGGCGGTCCTCCAGTGCTGCATAAATCCTAGGGACAACCCTTGCTACTTGATCCACTGTTTCTGCTTCTTGAATGTTATAAGCTGGTCTTGCACTCTCATTCTCGAGTGGACAATTTCTGCACATGTGGGGTCCTCCACATTTCCAACATTGAAGTGGCCCTCTATTATGTTGTGGATCCTTAGGATTTTCCCTTGTCATTTCGACTAGCTTACTCACAGCTTGGGATGGCTGCTTCTGTTGATTCCTGAAGTTAGAAGGTTTGAAACCTTTCTTTCTTTGGTCAAACTTCTCATTCTTCTTGTCCTTCCATGCCTTATGGTAATCAGGTTTACCTTTGCTTTGCTCATAGCAATACTTAGCCTTCCTTATTTCTTCTTCAAGAGTTCTAGGTTCATAAAACTCAATTCTATCTTTGTAATACTGAGGTAATCCACTTAGAAAATGCTAGACCTTCACTTTTTCATCTCTGATGTACCGGACATACCTCAACAGCTCCAAAAACTTATTTGCATATTCTTCCATGGTCTGCTGTCCCAATCTCATCTCATGGAACTCCTTAATCTTGTCATCATAATACCTGTCAGAGAGGTATTTCTGCTTAAAATACTTCTTGAACTATTTCCACTTAATCCTCCTTTCCCGGATCCTCTTTACTTGCTTGAAGTGTTCCCACCAAATGGATGCTCTTCCATTCAGATTGAATATGGCAACTCTTGCCTTCATGTTTCCTGAATAATCATGCACTTGAAAGTACTTCTTTATCCCAAGAAGCCAAGCTTCAGCCTCTTGTCCAGTCTTTACCTCACCATCAAATGTAGGAGGTTTAGCTTTCTTAAATTCATCTCGAGAGCGATCCCTATGGTGTCTCTTTCTTTTCCTTTTATGAGAATAAGAGCTTGAATCCATGCTAGATTCTTCAGAATCAGATGATCCACTAGAATTCCTTCTTCTTCTCCTAGTATTGCTCTTACTACCTTTTGGTCTTGCTGTACCTCATCTAGAGTCTATATTTCTATGCAAGTCCGTCAAACTTTGTAACATAGCAGCATTCAACTGATGCTGCTCTTCCTGGGATTTAATCAAGCTTCTCATGGTAGCTACAAGATCTGACGGTGTCTCTTGGAATCTCCTTCCATTAGACTCAATGTCATCATTCCCATTGCGAACATTTTCTCCCATGGCATCTCGGGCATGCTCGTAAGAATCCTGAGCATCATATCCGTCATGGGTTCTCATGACTGAGCCACCTCTTACTTATCAAACTACACTACCTGGAATACTGCCCTTGAAGGTTTCTATGATTCTGCAAATGTGTTAGTAACACAACTGTTAGATGCATAACATTGATATAATCAGAATTATTTACCTTCTTTTGGAAAAATCATAAAATAACAAATTTTCCCAAACATAAGGTTTTCTTCATCAAAGAATGTCTATCTGAGGGGGACGACGGGGGTCAAGGGGGCTTGCCCCCTTGTGGCTTCCCACTGTAGGGCGGGTCGAGGTCAGCGCCCTCGTTTTTTTTTGTTTTGTAAATCATTGGTTTTCACGCAATCCGGCGCATAAGATCGCTGCCACTTTCTCCATTTTAGCCTTGAAAATCCACTGAAAAACTGCTAAAAACCCTATTGAAAAACAATCGAAATATGTAGGGAAATCCCACTTGAAAATCTCAAAATTTCAACTATCAATCCGACGTTTCGGCGGTCCAAACAACTAGCTTCTCCGCTGTTCATCGGCGGTCGGGTGCACTATTCATCAGGAGCATAGTTCCCTAAATAGCCGCAATGGTGGGTAGTGATCCCACTACGGGTTCCGCGAACCATAACTCATCGGCTGTCGGAAGCTCTATCCACTAACCATCACCGATGGCCGACAACTCCAAGACTTAGAAAATTTTTGAATTTCCCCTTTTTTCTTCCTTTTCGCCGCTTGATCTTCTTATCGTCGGTGAAATAGTTCCATCAACAACCGCAATGGCGACTCATCATCTTCAATCTTCTCCCAATCGATGAACTGATTTTGACCGGCATTGGCAGTTGGAACTTCTCCCTATCGGAAGACTAGTGCTCTAGACTTCCGCAATGGTGGGCGTACGAACCACTATCTTCTTTCGATAGTCGACAATTTCGGCCTTAGAAAAATTTAAACTTTCTTTACCGCGTCGGTGGTCGAAGGCCTTACCTGTCGGATGCATAGTTGTTTAGCCATCCACAACGACGGGCACTCGATCAACTATTTTCCACTGACGGATGTCAAATTCTTAGAAGATTTCCATGATTTTTCTCCCAACTATTCTCCGTCAGGTATGCTTCTTTCTAGCTCTCTGCTACATCGGAAGTCCTTCCCACTAAGTGTTTCGATGAACCGACAGTTCAAACACTTAGACAAATTTGTGGAAGTTTTCTATCATCAACTTCCAATCTCTGCTGGGTAGAAAGAAATTCTGCTTCTTTCACTACATCTTCGTGGTCCCTTCAGGCCCATGCTGCAACATGAGCTCTGATACTAGGCTATCACGTCCCCATCCCTCCAACCGGCGAAGAGGAGTCTACCATGGTGTTAACCATCCGGGCTAGCAGCCCCATGAACATGTGAATTCATAAAAATGCTGAAACAGAATGCATTGAAGTAGAACATACACAGATGCAATTGTTTATCATGCACAACGGAAGCAACATACATTTATACAAGCATTCATTCAACATGTTCATCACATCCATTAACAGAAAATATGATTGCAGAAGTAAAATAGGCAAGATCACTTATCTTATGAAGAACTCATTCTGCAACCAGCTACGTCGCTGCAACGTTCCACCCAACCATAGGCCAACGTGCTCCTTAATCTCTCAGCAGCGCTGCCACCCTCGAGCTGAGCATGATTCTCCAAGGAATACGGGAACAAGCAGGATTACACATAGCCAAGGATACACAAAACACAGCCAAGCTAACACAGTTGGGTTTATCAGGCCATCAACAAGACAGCCAAGCCAACATGGTCAGGTTTATCAGGCCATCAAGGAGTTGGGAAAGGCTAAATGCTAAGCTGGTGATCCCATTACAGAGCTAGGGACACCTACACCAGAACTATCCTAACTTCTAAGACAACCACACACACCCAACACAAGGAATCAGTCCCTTCTCTACTACACAGACCCTTAGGCCCTGCATTCCCTTCCAGTGCTATTCAGGGGTTGTGGAGAAGAAAGCTATCCCTCTAGCTCTGTCTATGTGGTTTCCAACACACCAGGTTTATCAAGCAAACCAAGCCCCCATCCCTGCTCCCAACATAGTCCGAAGACCAACCATTGCACACATGCAATCAATCAGCAATTACAACTTAACAAGGGAAACGATTCCTAAGTCGTTCTTGGCCCTATCGTGGCCAAAATGACTCCCAGTGAATTACAACAATCCCCCAAATGCAACAGTAAACACAATCACAACATGAGGAAAGACAACAGTCCATCCTGGACAACTAAGCAAGCGAAAAAGAATTACACAGACCGCAACACAGTCCCTAAGCGTGCAATGACTTCCTACAAGAAAATCGTGGGTGAGAGAGGCCAAACAGCTCCCAGCTTGCTTCATGAGTAACAACAACACAGAGCCCACAAATCAACCTGTGAGGAACGTATACAACCACACCATCCACAAATCGATAGAGGAAAAACTGCATGGATAAAAACTAGGAAAATCCTATGCGTGAAATGAACAAGACTTCCACTCCTGTGTGAGGATGAACAGACAATGGAGAGTCGCGAGTGGGCAGTGCGTGAGTGTTTTTACACTATCGTGGAGAGAGTGGAATGTCCATGGGAGTGATGGCAGTGGTTTCTTTTTCCATTTTGAAGTCAACCACGGGTGGAGTGTGCATGTAGGCAAGGACTGACAGTCCTGCCACACCCACTCCCAAACAATAACTGCCTCAACTACCAGCAGCAATTCTTAATGGAGGTGGTTGGGTAAGATAAGGTGGTGACACATGGGTTTTTCCCTCATGGCTGAAGGTTTGACATTCCCCACCCTTATCCTTGTGAAAATCATGCCCCTTCTCAATTTAGTTGCCACGAACGTAGCTGGTCGGGTTATTTTAAATTAAAGATGCATATTTACATGATGACAAAACTTGATATGTATGTCACATGCCCCGATATACCATCGGTGACAATTTAAATCCGAAACGTAGCATAACCAATCGATGGTGGGGCCTTGGCCTTTAGCTCCGCACCATGATCATTACAATATATACATCATGTACATTTAAGGCAACGGGGTCAAAACCGAGGTGTTACATTTCAATTTTTCAATTTTTTAGTTTTTTCACTGTTTTTTATTAAAATTTAATTTTTCCAAAACTTAGGCTATTTTTTAATAGTTTAATTGGAAAAATTGATTTTGTAATAAAAGTGGGCCAAATAATCAGTTTCAGTCATGTAGGTGCTCATTTTCAAGCTAAGAGCACCATGTAAACCCATGGACCCACTATTTCCTAGTTTTGAGTGATTTTCCATCACTCAAGTCAAAAAGCCCCAAAAAATCATTTATTGATTATTTTAATTACTAAATTGATGAACAATGGAGCAAATCCAAAATCATAGATCAGTGGATTCTTAGCCGATTTGATTGAAATCAGTCAGATCTGAACCAGATTGACTAGATCTGACAAATCCTTGACTGAAGGAGGTGATCAAATCAGATCTAGAGTTGATATTTAGCATCCTTTATGGGGAATTTCGCCCTCCCTCTCTCCTCAACATGTTTTGGCTCATCTGGATGAGTTTTGGTGGATGCTTCAGTCAACAGGTTGAGGTGTCAGTCAGATCAGCTCTCCGATTGACAATTGCACTTAGTGAGACTCAGATTTGGCTCAGTTAGACACAGATCAGGCATTGATGGAATCTCCATTAGCATATTTGGTCTATCTCCTTGGGATTTGTGCCCCCCGGTCTGGATCTCCTGGTTTTTGCATATATCCAACCACAACAGCCTCTTCCAAGCTAGTGAGAGCTGGATTGAAGGGCTTGCTATTGTAATTGTGTATTG
The DNA here is from genome assembly GCA_001517045.1 of Pseudotsuga menziesii. Classification (NCBI taxonomy): domain Eukaryota; kingdom Viridiplantae; phylum Streptophyta; class Pinopsida; order Pinales; family Pinaceae; genus Pseudotsuga; species Pseudotsuga menziesii. Next base: position 81,474 of record LPNX010617886.1, on the reverse strand, counting down.
ATCATCATTTGTGAAAAAAGAATCTTTGGAGGCTATACCGTGTAGTGCATGTGTTTGTGTGGATTCTCAGTGTTATGTTGCTAATGTGGTAACTGCAATTTCTTTCCAAATTTTGTGCCTCTTTTGTGTTCTGGCTTCAAGGATTCGGTTGAATCAAGTAAGGGTGTAAACTAGGCAAGTTAGATTGCTTAATCTTGTTTATCCATATGATGTATTCTCAAGAATTTCAGTTATATTCTTAAATAAGATTATTTTTGCATGATCTTTCATTTTTGTTGCTTTATACATCTATATCCAGATCTCACGAGGTGTTGTGCAGGCTTGTGTTATCTAGTTGCAGGTTCCTGATTGGATGAAGGTGTGGATCAAGATTGATGCCATTCCTTATCCAATAATCTCAAGACTCTATCCCTCAGCGCTCCACAAAAGGGCCTCCTTTCAGCTTGCTCCATTCAAGCAACGAGCCGACCTTCTCTCCTCTTCTTCTCATTTCTTAAAAAATTCAATCTTTCGGTTACCTGTCTCTCCCTCTTATGATCAGATCTAGTTCTAGGAATTGAATATATATTATTAGATCTATTTCATAAGAGTCTTGCTTCTTATATTTTCAATTTCATAAAGAATATCATTTCATAAAGATAGCTCTAGGTGTAGAAATTGCCTTTTTTGCAAGTAGCTAACTCATAGATCTAAAACTTGCTCATAGGGTAGTTTCTTTTTCGTTCTTTAAAGATTCATATTCTGCAATAAAGTGCACATCTTATTGGCTTCCCAAACAGCAAGCCAAGATCCCAAGGAAATCTTGCTTTCCTTGGTTCCTTTTAGCATAACTAGATTACCCCAATTTAACAAAAATTTACTTAAGTTTTTTTTTTGATAACTAGTGTTGTAACCCAAAACACTTTCAAAGTGTGTTTGGGAATATTTGATTCTAATTGCTTGCTATTTTTTAGCAGGTCCAACAAGAAAGAGGAGGAAACTCTGCCAAATTTCCAACTCTTGGACAAATCGAACCTTCCCAGAGGCTTCCCCCACCACCTTGTTTAATTCTAGCTTGTTACAAGCTTGTTGTAAGCCTTTGGATCCCAGATAACAAGGACCAAAGTGCATCATTTTTAATTTTATGATATTGTAAATTTCTGCTAATAAAAATAAAAGGTCCTTTCGAATAGGCTCTTTCGAGCCTATTCACCACCCCCCCTGGGGGTATTTGCGTCGGTGTCAATTTTTTACCTTTTGCTCATTTTTTTTCAAACTAGCGTAGATCTAGTATGTAGGATAGTATACTTGGATTCATTAACAATTTCATTTTCCATATTTGATATTTCAAAGTAATATTAATACTTACCCCACGACTTCCTTATTGACCTGAAAGGGGAAAGAGATGCGTGGTAGGACTAATTAGAAAACCGGAATTGTGTATCTATTTTATTTTCTATCATTTGTTTCTTCAGCTATTATAAAATTAACCCCTCCTTGATTCCCGGATTGAGATTCACTTGGATCGAAAGAGGTTCCTAGAGGGTTTTCTTTTTAAAAGAACACCCAATTTTAAAATTTACTAAAATTGACAAGACTCCAGTGTGTATGCTCCGCACTTGGCTGCGGTTTGTTTGATCATTCAAGCTGTATCAAAAGCATTTGAGTGACTAGTATAATTAGGACTCACTCTCCCAAATTGACAAACCATCAGGTGAAAATCCAACACCTAGATCAAACCATCACGGTGGCAAAATACCCAAAGGAAGCGGGAACTTCTGAAAAGTGACCTCGGGGTGCCGATCTCTGTCACACCCTAACGGGTGCATTATGAACAATAGCCCCAGAGACTCCATTCATCCCACATATTCCTTGTGGGTAGCCGTGAAGGTTTAGTTTTGGACATACTCCAAGTACTCTCGGGTATATCTGGATTCCACCCCTTCGCCTAATTTTAATCAACTCAAACCTCAAATTTAACTTAAAACGTACCAAGAGGCAATTGCAAAACATTCACTCCAAGCACATGCAAGTACATTGATTTTATTTTTTGACTCCATTCTAAGGCACTGGTTATTTTCTTGCTTTATATATATATTGTGTCTCAGCATTGTGCTTTCGTGTGTTCATTTTTGTATCTTGTCATCTTTGATTGTCTATAGCTAAATTTCAAACTCCTAAGCAACTCATTCAGTTTAACATCACCATACTAAGTAATTATCCCTAGTAACTTAATAGGGTCTTTCCTCCCTTGGATTTGTTAGGAGTTGAGCCTAAACGGAGGAGTCAAGAACAAGGTGACAGCCTTGACTCGAGACTTGCCCCCAAGGACACATCGAGTGGCTTGAAGATTTCTGCCACGTGACCCAAGTGTGTGAAAGGCGGCAACATTATTTTTGGCACCGTTGCCGGGGATAAATATTTGTATTCCTGAGTACGACTTTTGTTTTCTTCCTTTTTTTTTTCTTTTCTTGATGAATGCTTAGACTAGATCTTTAATTTTCATCTGGCGACTCCACTGACCTTTTGTTTAGTTTTTATTTTTTCAAAGAAAAGCAAAAAATATTTTTTGTGAAAATATATATAAATGCTTATTTTTCTTTTTCACATGGCGAATCCATTCAAGGGACAAAACCCTGCTTTATCATATATTTGTTGAGACTTGTTGTGTGTAGATGAGCTCATATGATAATAAAACCTTAAAATGCTTATTATTCGATAGCTTCACTTCAGTATGAAATACATGGTTGCTATATACTACAGATAGGCCATTATGGATGATGAAGATTATGGTGCTCTAATTTGTAGTGCATATCCTTACATCAATTTCTTGGGCATCCCGGGTTTTCCTAACTTTGAACCATATCTCCAGGATGAAAGATATTCCCAGGCTCCGACTTTTTATGGAAATGGTGATTCAGCCGTTTGTCACATCATATTTGTTTTTGCATTTGTGACAAAACTCAACATATTTCATAGGGATAATGTGATGTGAATATTTGCTCATTCTTTGAAAAATAAGGCTTGGACATGGCTTTGTGGTCTTCCTGATAAATGCATTACCTCCCATGGAGATTCGTGTGCTATGTTTTTTGAGAGGTGGCATCATGGTTAGGGAGATATGATGACGGTTGTAGAAAGGACCCTCACCTACCTAAATGAGATAAGGGAGCCCATGACTTCCATTTTAGATGAGGACACTCAGGATGATCCTATTGAAGAGCTTCAGGAGGAGCCCATGATTGAAAACATTATTGAAGACTCTCCTCATGTCACCATAGCTGAAAACATTGAAGATTTGAGGTATTCTAAGGTGTTTAACAAAGCTGATATTTCTCCAGAAATCCATTTTGAGGAACCCATTGAGCAACACATCCTAAGTGATCCCATTGAGTATGTTCAAAAAGTTTCCTTGATTGAAGATAATATTGAAGCTCCTCTTCATGATATCATAACAGAAGCCTATAAAGAAACTTATGATAAGATCACTATGGTGTGTGGTGACACTATACTTTGTTCTCCACATGTTGATGAAGGTTTGGAAAGTTTACTGCCTTGTAACATTTTATCTGAAGAAGATTGTTATGAATACAGGGAAGACATGGATAGGCAGGAGCATGAGGCCATGGATGAAGAGTCCCCCACATATGACATGGATGGGAGTGATGACTATTGGAATTTCATAGATAATCCAACTTGTGAAAATCTTATGGAGAATCCCATCCATGATATGTCCAACAATGGGAGTGTCTATTCAAAAATTTGTGGAAGTCCAATCTACGATACATCCATAGAGGGGAGCACGGATCTGGATGCCTGGGAAAAACTTATTATGGAAGAGGAGCATTCAGAATTTTCACGTGATCATTCAAAGTCATACCATGCAGAGCCACACAAGGGTATCAATAATGAAAACATTGAGAAACAGTGTTATGAAAAGTTAGATGTGATGCAATCAGTGGAATATCAGTCTCAGCCATCTTTTTCACATATAGAGGTTCCTTATGATTTGGAGCTACTTGGGGCTTGTGCAACAAGTTATCATTTGAAAATCCCCTTGTGATCAATATGATGATGTAGTCAGTCTACCTCATCATTCTGATTGGTATATCAGTCCTATCAAGTCATGGATAGAAGCAGCCTGCATGAGCACATACAAGTTGGGGAAGAATTTTTATGACATTATTCATGCCTATGATCTCCCATCCATCCCACCCATTCTGAATCATCATGCAGGTTTGCAATTTCTGAATAAGGTATCCTTACTTTGGCTGGTAACCAAAGACAAGGAAATTTTTTTTTATGTTAATAAATTGCTTAGGTGGTTACATTGGATTTCTGATTACACTTAACCCCTTTTATATCATGCTTAGAGTAGGAAAATAAGCTCCTTGAAAGAGAGCATTTACTTTCTATATTTCTATTTTATACTTAGCTCAAATAAAACTTTGCTTCTTTTAGTTAGTTACATTTATGTTGTTTAAATAAATCAACTTAATGGTTCATTTGGTTTTTTATAAAACTTGTGCTACTGAGGTTTTTCTTGTCAAGTTGAGATGTTTTTACAGGGTATATAAACCAGAGATTCTGGTGTTCTTGTATCCTCTCCTTGCCTTAAAGACCAGATCGATCACACGTCCCATAGTTGGAGCCAGAATGTTACCACCTAAGTTGTATTTAGTGGTTTTTCATCAAGTGAGCCTAGTGAACCAGACAAGGATAACTTGTTCGGACTTCAGAATACCTTTGTAAGTACTTCTGGGAAGTGCTTGTTGTGCTATATCACATGTTCATACCCCATGGGGGAATTGTAATAAATGCTCTAGCATGATAGTGTCTGTAAAACACTCGGTCTCTTAGACTTTATTTGTCAATCTGATCATCCTAGGGTGTTTTTTCCCTTGGTTATTATTGGTTATTGAATAAACGACTGATAATTTCTGAGTTTTTCACTCCATACCTCCAAAGTTGGGGTGGTTGGCTTGGCATTTAGGCATATTGAGGTTATTAGAGTCTATGTGTCAATGTATAAACATGCTAGACATCATGGTCGAGTCATATGAACATGTCTAAGTCCCCCTAGGTTTTTTCAATTTTTCAATTTTTTAGTTTTTTCAGTGTTTTTTATTAAAATTTAATTTTTCCAAAACTTAGGCTATTTTTTAATAGTTTAATTGGAAAAATTGATTTTGTAATAAAAATGGGCCAAATAATCAGTTTCAGTCATGTAGGTGCTCATTTTCAAGCTAAGAGCACCATGTAAACCCATGGACCCACTATTTCCTAGTTTTGAGTGATTTTCCATCACTCAGGTCAAAAAGCCCCAAAAAATCATTTATTGATTATTTTAATTAATAAATTGATGAATAATGGAGCAAATCCAAAATCATATATCAGTGGATTCTCAGTCGATTTTATTGAAATCAGTCAGATCTGAACCAGATTGACTGGATCTAACAAATCCTTGACTGAAGGAGGTGATCAAATCAGATCCAGAGTTGATATTTAGCATCCTTTATGGGAAATTTCTCCCTCCCTCTCTCCTCAACATGTTTTGGCTCATCTGGATGAGTTTTGGTGGATGCTTCAGTCAATAGGTTGAGGTGTCAGTCAGAACTGCTCTCTGATTGACAATTGCACTCAGTGAGACTCAGATCTGGCTTAGTTAGACACATATCAGGCATTGATGGACTCTCCATCAGCATATTTGGTCTATCGCCTTGGGATTTGTGCCCCCTGGGCTGGATCTCCTGGTTTTTGTATATATCCAAGCACAACAGCCTCTTCCAAGCTAGTGAGAGTTGGATTGAAGGGCTTGCTATTGTAATTGTGTATTGATCATCATTTGTGAATAAAGAAGCTTTGGAGGCTATACCGTGTAGTGCATTTGTTTGTGTGGATTCTCAGTGTTATGCTGCTAATGTGGTAACTGCAATTTCTTTCCAAATTCTGTGCCACTTTTGTGTTTTGGCATCAAGGATTCAGTTGAATCAAGTAAGGGTGTAAACTTGGCAAGTTATATTGCTTGATCTTGTTTATCCATATGATGTATGCTCAAGAATTTCAGTTATATGCTTAAATAATATTATTTTTGCATGATCTTTCATTTTTGTTGCTTTATACATCTATATCCAGATCTCACGAGGTGTTGTGCAGGCTTGTGTTATCTAGTTGCAGGTTCCTAATTGGATGAAGGTGTGGATCAAGATTGACGCCATTCCTTATCCAATAAGCTCAAGACTCTATCCCTCAACGCTCCACAAAAGGGCCTCCTTTCAGCTTGCTCCATTCAAGCAACGAGCCGACCTTCTCTCCTCTTCTTCTCATTTCTTAAAAAAATCAATCTTTCGGTTACCTATCTCTCCCTCTTATGATCAGATCTTGTTACTAGGAATTGAATATATATTATTAGATCTATTTCATAAGATTCTTGCTTCTTACATCTACAATTTCATAAATAATATCATTTCATAAAGATAGATCTAGGTGTAGAAATTGCCTTTTTTGCAAGTAGCTAAGTCATAGATCTAAAACTTGTTCATAAGGTAGTTTCTTTTTTGTTCTTTAAAGATTCATATTCTACAATAAAGTGCACATATTATTGGATTCCCAAACAACAAGCCAAGATCCCAAGGAAATCTTTCTTTCCTTGGTTCCTTTTAGCATAACTAGATTACCCCAATTTAACAAAATTTTGCTTAAGTTTTTCTTTTTTGATAACTAGTGTAGTAACCCAAAACACTTTCAAAGTGTGCTTGGGCATATTTGATTCTAATTGCTCGCTATTTTTTAGCAGGTCCAACAAAAAAGAGGAGGAAACTCTGCCAAATTTCCAACTCTTGGACGAATCGGAGCTTCCTGGAAGTTTCCGCCACCACCTTGTTTAATTCTAGCTTGTTACAAGCTTGTTGTAAGCCTTTGGATCCCAGATAAAAAGGACCAAAGTGCATCAATTTTAATTTTCTGATATTGTAAATTTCTGCTAATAAAAAGAAAAGGTCCTTTCGAATAGGCTCTTTCGAGCCTATTCACCATCCCCCCTGGGGGGATTTGCGTCGGTGTCAATTTTTTACCTTTTGCTCATTTCTTTTCAAACTAGCGTAGCTCTAATATGTAGGATAGTATACTTGGATTCATTAACAACTTCATTTTCCATATTTGATATTTCAAAGTAATCTTAATACTTACCCCATGGCTTCCCGATTGACCCGAAAGGGGAAAGAGATGCATGGTAGGACTAATTAGAAAACCGGAATTGTGTATCTATTTTCTTTTCTATCATTTGTTTCTTCAACTATTATAGAATTAACCCCTCCTTGATTCCCTGATTGAGATCCACTTGGATCGAAAGAGGTTCCTGGAGGGTTTTCTTTTTAAAAGAACACCCAATTTTAAAATTTACTAAAATTGACAAGACTCCGGTGTGTATGCTTTGCACTTGGCTGTAGTTAGTTTGATCAGTCAAGCTGTATCAAAAGCATTTGAGTGACTAGTATAATTAGGACTCACTCTCCCAAATCGACAAACCATCAGGTGAAAATCCAACACCTAGATCAAACCATCATGGTGGCAAAATACCCAAAGGAAGCAGGAACTTCTGAAAAGTGACCTCAGGGCACCGATCTTTGTCACGCCCTAATGGGTGCGTTATGAACAATAGCCCCAGAGACTCCATTCATCCCACATATTCCTTGCGGGTAGCCGTGAAGGTTTAGTTTTGGACATACTCCAAATACTCTTGGGTATATTTGGAGTCCACCCCTTCGCCTAATTTTAATCAACTCACACCTCAAATTTAACTTAAAATGCACCAAGAGGAAATTGCAAAACATTCACTCCAAGCACATGCAAGTACATTGATTTTATTTTTTGACTCCATTCTAAGGCACTGGTTATTTTCTTGCTTTATATATATATATATATATATATTGTGTCTCAGCATTGTGCTTTCGTGTGTTCATTTTTGCGTCTTGTCATCTTTGATTTTCTATATCTAAATTTCAAACTCCTAAGCAACTCATTTAGTTTAACATCACCATACTAAGTAATTATCCTTAGTAACTTAACAGGGTCTACCCCCCTTGGCTTCATTAGGAGTTGAGCCTAAACGGAGGAGTCAAGAACAAGGTGACAGCCTTGACTTGAGACTTTCCCCCAAGGACAAACCAAGTGGCTTAAATATTTCTGCCATGTGACCCAGGTGTGTGAAAGGTGGCAAAAAGTTCCATATCTAGTGAAGCCCTAACTTCACTTATGCTCATAGCCCTTGCTAGTCATGATCCGGGCCTCCTGCCCCTTGTTTTTGGAGCATCCTTGTAATGGTCAATAAATGATGTAATTTATGTTCTGTAGGGTCATAATATTCTGAAAATTACATGTATCAGGTCGAAACATCTCTTCCCATAAAGATTCTTGTCTTCGGTTTTTCCTAAAAGGCCCATTTTAGCAATGTGTGGGGGAAATTGAATAAAAATGAGTTCTATAAGGAATATGTCAGGTTGGGGAAGTAATTGAAGGGATTTTACATATTCAATGAACTGATATTTACCATTTTTACATTTCTCATGTTTTATAGAAATTCATTTGAGATGATTTAACTATTTTTTTTAGAATTTAGCTAGATTACTAGCTTTTAATAACTAGTTTTGGTAAAATTGAAGTAAAACCATTTTTTTAACTCAATCTGAGCTCTGTCAGTTCTTGTGGGTCACTAACTAGACCAAATTCCCATATAAAACTCCAGAAACATTTTTATTTGGGTCTGTACCACCTTTTTTGGATCCTCCTCTGCACAAGGTTTTCCTTGGCCAAAACTGTCGTAAACCCCCAAATTCATCCAAAACTTCTCAGAACCTTCCAGAATCTATGAAAAATGTATAAAAAATTTATTTATGCTATATTGAGGCTTGAAGAACCCCTTTCAAGTTTCCAGAAGCCCCTGGTTAAAACAGACCGAACTACCCTCAGTTTCACGGTTTGGCTTCCCAGAAGCGTGGAAGTAGGTTTCCGTAGTGTGGACTCTGAACCCTAAATGGCACCAGATCTAAATATGTTAGGGGAGAGGAAATTCCATGTCTAACATCTCTTTTTTTTATGTCCACTTCTCACTCCTTTTTCCTACAAATTTCGCAGATGAAACCCCTTATTTTCCCAATCTGAGAAGTCATTGTGTAAATTAATTCAAGTTCAGAAATTTTAATATAATTTACAGAATTGAAGAGTGTTCAGGCTTGTACACTAGATTTGGGACATTATATTCTTGGAATAGTTTTTAGTTACTAAAAAAGGATTACCAGTTGTGTCTTATGCATCCTATTTGGATTTAGAGGTGTCAATAAGAGAAATGACGGAGTACGACATTCTAAATTTGGAACAGTGGAAAATTGTGGAGAAATTTGGGAAAACCAAATACAGATTACATTCATAAGAACAGGTGTTGCACTCTCAGGAAGTTTTTTGTTCATGGTACCTTGTAGTTGTGGATTTGTTATAATCAAGCAAAATTGTTATTTCAAACAAAAGCATGTAATTATTATTCCTAGTTATTAGGGAAATAGTTACAAGAAATTATGATTAGCAGTTAGTTGGTTTTCGATATGCTTGGAAGAAACTATTGTGTATATATTTGAATTTTACTGATGTATCAGGTCTTGGAACCCACAAAATTGGACTTACGTGTTTTGTCATAACCTTTTTGAATAAAATTACAGAGCTGAATGCTGGTTTATCTTCAAAGATTCATGTATTGTTTACGTTACAATCTGTACTTTATTTCCCTATGAATGTTTTCTAAGTGTTTACCTTCCATTCTATTTTCTTTCATGTCTGAACTTAGCGTGTAATAGTTTCAGAATTCATACATGTTATGCTCTGGCTATTGTTTCAGATATCCACAAATCTTTCCTCTAAAGTTGATATGGAATTCATCCTACGATGCTCTATATTAATGGACTGTTCATGTTTCTTTCCTATCGCCAGATAATCAATGAATGACTGTAAATAAATAATTATCTTGCCTTTGTTGAGGTTCTAAGTAGGTAGCTTTGTATTATCTTCATCTATTTTGACTCCATAGCCCAATGGTTATATGTTTCGTTTCAACCATCTACATAGCTTAAAATTGTTGATTCATATATCTGGCCTTGTTAAATCTATATTCGAGAGATCCCTCTATGGAAAG
>LPNX010617886.1:14222-71216 GCA_001517045.1 Pseudotsuga menziesii | reverse complement strand
TAAAGGAGGTTTCCCTTCGAAGTGACATTTTTATTCATTTATTTATTTTTATCTTTCTCAAGGTGTGGCAGTACTGAATTGGGTCCTTTTTCTGCTTATTTGGCTATTTTGTCCATAACATTTGGTATCCAATTACCATGTTTATTTTTCTTAATGATTCATTATAATCTTGTTGTTGCTGATGGTTTCTATTTGAACAATGGATTGTTATATAATTGAGGTTATGTTTATCAATTCTCTTGAACTGTCAATTAAAAATATCCATATAAAGGTGCAAGCCTCCTAGTTCATCTATGTCCTTTGTCCAACTAATAAATGGTATATATATATATTTATTCTAGAGTCATTTTATTGGCTTGCAGTAATATTGTGGGCCCTGTATGAAAAAAAATAGATCTAGTGATAACTTTAATCTGTGGTTATCTTTGTAAATATCACAAATTTGAACTTTGAAGTATATGTAATCCATCATTTGTTATACTGAGAGAAGTGAGGTGTGTTATATCTGGGGTGGAGAGATGACGGTGTAATTTACGTAGAAACTAATAAAATGACTTCGAAAAAAAATGATTGTTTCCATTTAATATTAAAGAAATATAATAAACTTACAAAAATCTAGCATAGATCTATCATAAACCTGGATTTTTTAAGCACCCAAAGTTTACATATAGTTTTCTTAATTACTCAATGCTTAATAGATGCCAGGAAAGAAAGCTAAGATGAGCTTCTTCCCTGTCATTTGGAGTTGGTAGTGTTTAAAACCTCTTATATAGACCAGGTGAAATTTCCAATAATAGTGTATGGGTTATAAAGTATGCCATGAGAACCATTTTCCATGTCACTTGGAGTTCTCAGAATTTAAAATATGCCATATTTAGTAGGTGGAGTTTCAAAGAGAAATGCATGTTTTGATTATGTGATTTGTGTTTTCTCTATTTTTTTCCAGCAAGCCAAACATTTGAGTTAACATCTTAGAAAGGGTTTGGGAAAACTTCAAGATACCATTTTCACTTTATATTTTACATTGCCACAACTTTTCAGATGTGTGTATTTTTGCACAGCTTAAAAAAGGACAGAACGAAAATGAAATATGGCCATATTGAAATGGCAAAAAAATTTTAATGCCATAATACTTGCAGATATTGTGCCTAAGTTGCATGAATTGATGTGACATTTTCTCCTCATGTTTAGTGAAGTATTACAAGGTAAAATGTAGACAAATGTATGAGAAACATCTTCGAGATGGTATGAATGTGTAGAATATTATGGCTAATTTTGAAGTGGTTGAGCTGGCTTTAGTAGTGTCATGTTTCAGGGTGGCTAGAATAAAGACTAACATAGAATACATAGCTCGTATGGGATGTACAATTCCTTGATTAAATTATCTCATTCGATCATTTACTTTCTGTTTAGGTTGTCAATTAATATGTAATTGTATACTATTTTCCCTTAATTTTGTATTTTCATGTATATTACTGGTTTAATCCAAATTTTTGTGCTTAATGGAAGTGTGCTTTAATGAATCAATTTTGCAATACACGGTCTGCAACGTAGCTTTGTATGCATTTTTTATGATATATTCACTCCATCCTTGGTCTACGTGCACCCTTGTGCCTTTGTGTGTGTGTGTGCACGAGAGAGAGAGAGATTAATTGTGCAATATAAGGTGTGCAACATAGCTTTGTATGCAATTTTATGATATATACACTCCATCTTTGGTATGTGTATGTACGAGAGAGAGAGAGAGAGAGAGAGAGAGAATGGTATTCTATTATTTGCATTCAATGGTTCGGATTTTCATTACGATTTCTTCTACATCACATGCAACTAAATGCAAAGGTTCTGAATGATAACATTATTTCCCTTTTGCTATGCAGGTAAATCAGTTAGCAATGTTGGATCAAAAATATCAAAATGTTGTTGCACAAAGTGGTAGTTATGGCCTCTCTGCACAATATCTTCAAGAAAATTGCAATATGTAAGTATTGGGAAATAGTATCTTCCATTTTTTTTACTAATTTCAATGGCATCGTTGAATTCCAAGTCGTGTCCTTGATTAAAATTCTAAGCATTGTTTCTGGTCAAGAACATTCTTGATACAATGACCTTTTGAGAACTTTATGATCAACCAACTTTATGACAAGTAACTACAATGAGGGAAATTGGATTACCATTTCAAATGAATGAAAATTGGTAATTCTTCCAATATGTTCCTTCCCCTTGAATCATTGCTATGTTTAACATAAGGGATTAGACTTAGTTCTAGGTGATAAACCAACTTATGACAAGTCAACTAACTACAATGAGGAAAATTGGATTAACATAACCTTTTTCTTGTGTAATTTGAATAATTTCTAATGAACATTAATTGACGTATCAATCCGAAATATGCATGGTTAATTCTTCAAATATGATTCTTCCCCTTGAATCACTGCTATGCCTAAAATAAGAGCTTAAACTTCATTCTAGGAGATCAACCAACTTTATGATAAGTCAACTAACTACAATGAGGAAAATTGGATTACTACTTTAAATGAATCAACCTAAGTAGTATATAAGAATGGATATAAATCCTTTTTCCAAACCGTAACTAACTCATTGTATCATCAACCACTGTATCCAATTACTCCCCTCCTGAATACCCTGCATGCATAATATGTTGAAATCCTGTGGGATATTTAAAAAAAATATGGGCATTTGAACCACAAAAGTGTTGAAATGCACAAGATTCTGCCACATGATTTAGGTTGATTGGCTGCAGGATATTAAGGAATCCTAGGAGGGTTTTCTTTTTAACAATTAGAGTTTTGATTCTAGTGCTCCCATGTTCAATTGCTTCACAGTACACACCAATTAAAATACAACCTCTAACCTAAAATCAACCAAACTAAAGAGAAAGGATTTGTAATTTTGCAGGATACTCGAGTCATCAGGATGATTCTTCATCATATTATAGTCACTCCAATAGCCCATGCAGAACCACAACTAAGTTGCATTAGACAGAGAAATGGAAAAAGTGTTGGAATCAGAAACAGTTTCAAAAACCAGCCTCACCAAAACTTAGAAAATGGGTAAGAAACAACAAATAAACACACACATGCTCATACATATATAATATGTATTATGGTGTCATGCACTTGTGAAATAGATAGAGTGGCTCTCTATATATTATTATATAGTATGCTAAGTATATAATACATATAATACGATATCAAGTATAAATACATACTGTATAATATATACTAAGTATCTCAATAAGTGTTCTATATTGGTGCACATAACAATAAGTACATATAAACTGTAAGTGCATTTTCATGTTGTTTCTTCCCATTCTTATTGATTTTTCTAGATGATGTGCCCTGATTAAGTATCTTACATGGGCTAGCATCAACCATTGTTCCTTGCAACCTGCCAAAATATAGTTTTTTAGTCTGGAAATATCCCAAATGGGTTCAGTTCCTTAGATACAATGCGGAAGCATTTTCCTAAGAGGAAAAATGGTAGAAAATTTTTCTAGAAGTTTCCCTAGCATTTACAGGGTGTTTCCTTTTTCATAAATGATTCTGCTTTATAAAGGCCCCGGGGAGGTGTCACATTTCCTTCCATGTAGAAACATGGTCTTCAATCATAATAGATGGCTTCTAAAAACTATAGACACAAACTACAATTAAAACTCCTAGGTAAATTGTCAATAGCCAACACATTTTTCATGGTGGATTGTATCTATGCCTCCATGGTAATAAAGTCTTCAAGAATCCACAAACTATTAGTGTATCCTTTACATGGGACTAATATTCCCATATTTTATTACCTATTTATTAATAAATATTCCATTCTGTAATGCAAGATTTTTGAAGCATTCCAATATGTGTAATATCCCGGTTTTAACCCCGCTTACATTAAAAATACATGATACGTATATTGTAAATAATCTTGGTGCGGAGCTAAAGGCCAAGGCCTCACCATCGATTTGGTTATGTTGTGTTTCTGTTTTGGGAATGGTCACCGATGGATATCGATACATAAGGCATATATTTAATCGTGGCATCATGTAAACAAACATTTTAATTAAATAACCCAACCAACTATGTTCGTGGCAACTAAAATGAGAAGGGGCGTGATTCTGAAGGATAAGGAAAGGGGAATGTTGGGCATTGAGTCATGGGGGAAAGCCATGTGTCACCACCACCTTTAATTATTCCATTTTTAGTTAGAGCAATGATTGGATAGTAGGAAAACCACCACCACGCCCGCTCACACTCTCCCCACGATGCATCTATTGGTCTGTCCACTTACCAGATCTCAAGTATGTTCGTCTCCTCTCAGGCGAGTTGAGATAAAAGATTCCAAATTCCATTGCAGGGGGATCAGTACCTTTTCTAGCTCACCAATTATTGGCATGTGAGCCCGCTAACTCTTCCCCTGCCTCACATATTTGATGGCTGCGGATTGATTCTTTACTGGGATTCACGTAGAGTTTTGTGTCTTTTTCCATGTTTATCAGACAACATATTGTCCTGTTATTTCCATCATTGAAATTGTGGTTGTAATGGCGTCCATATTTCTATGGGTTGTGTTTTGACTCTCACGCAGAGATTGGAAGTCTGGTATTTTCCATTCCCGGTCTGTGTGAGATTTTCCAACGATTGCAGTGGGATTTGTGTTCTGTGGGTTTATAGTTGTATTGGGCTGTTGTTTTCCCATGATTTGATTGGTTGTATTTTCCCTTTTTATGGTGGTATCGGTTGAGGATTGTTGTGAGTAACTGTGTTCTGTTCGACTGTGTTTCTCCCCTGTAAAAGCTTGAATAGCTGTTTGACTGCTTGCATGCAGTGGTTTTGTCCTCGGACTGCATTGGAGTGGTGAATGAGGGCCTAAGGTGCTTGATAAACCTGGTGGATTGAGAACCACATAGATAGAGCTACTGAGCTAGATTTCTTCTCCACAACCCCTAAATAGCACTAGAATGGAGATCAGGGTCTGAGGGACTGCGTTGCAGAGAAAGGGCTGATTTGCTTGTGTTGGGTGTGTGTGGGTGTTCTAGAAGCCAGGCTAGTTCTGGTGTCAGTGTTTGTAGCTCTCCAATGGGCTCACCAACTTAGCATTAGCCTTTTCCAGCTCCTGGATGTCCTAATAAACCCAACTTTGTTGGCTTGGATGATCTGTTGTTTGCCTGATAAACCCAACGGTGTTGGCTTGGCTGAACTGTGTACCCTAGTGGTGTTGTTATCCTTGGCTACATGTAAGCCTATTAGTTCCTTATTCCTTGGGGAATCATGCTCAGCTCGGGGGTGGTAGCCTTGTTGAGAGATTAAGGAGCATGCAGGCCTATGGTTGGGTGGAACGTTGCAGTGACGTAGCTGGTTGCGGAACAAGTTCTCTATAAGATAAGTACTCTTGTATAACTTGTGTATGCAATTAGGTATTTACCATTGATGAATGATGATATACATTTTAAATGCTGATCTATATATGCATGAATGCCGATTGATATGTTTTTCTTCCATTGTGTATATGAATGATAATGATTCGTAAAATGTTTTATGTTTTAAGTATCATGCTTCAACACTATATGTATGTATGTTCGTGTTCATGGGGCTAGATGCCCAGATGATTTGATGTATAGCAGCATCCTCTTCGTTGATCGGAGGGTCGGGGACGTTACAGTCTGGTATTAGAGCCCTGGTTGCAGTATGGGCCTGAATGGGCCGTGAAAATGTAGTGACAGAGTTTATGTTGCAGCATTGGGCCTCAGAAGGCCATGAACAGTTAACAGAGGCAGGTTGCCTACTACCCTGAAGAAATTAGGAAAAAGGGTGAAGCCCAGAAAATTCACAAAATTTTCTAGGTGTTTGGCTGTCGGCCCATTGGAACACTTAGAAAGATGTATCATTGAAGTTTAGTTGATGGCACACCCACCATTGCAGCAGTCTAAGACACTATCCATTCGATGGATAGTTGATCTGACCGTCGATGGCGCAGAAGTTCCGAAATGTTCTAAGTGTTGACTTCGTCGGCCAGCAAAGCACGTTAGTGGCATTCATCGTCGATGAACAGTGGAAGGGATCAAAGGATTGTAGACCTGCCGTTGCAGATAACTAGAGAACTATCCTCCTGACGGATAGTTGATCCGACCGTCGATGGTGCAGAAAGTCCGAAAATTTTCTAGGTGACGAAAACATCGGTCATCAGAGGAAGATAGTGGTTTGTACATCCGTCGTTGCGGAAGCCTAGAGGCCTAGCATTCCGACAGGGAGAAGCTATGATTGTCAATGTCGGTTGAAATCATGTCTCAGTTTGTTGATCAAAAATCATTAGCGGATTGGACCATCGATCGAAAAAGGATCAAAGATGATGAGTCGCCATTGCGGATGCTGATCAAACTAACCCACCGATGCTTTAGTCTTCCACTCGCCGATGCTGAGATGTTAGTGGATTTTGGCAGCGAACAATAGGGGATGTGGAGCCGACAGAGTCAATTGAAGATAGAGAGAGTTTTCACCGACAGATAGCAAACGGATCGGTGGAAAATAAGCGATCATTGAGCCAATGGCGCGGAGAGAAGGAAGACTGAAAAGAGAAAAATTTCAAATTTTTTTCTAAGGCATGGAATCATCAGCCATCGGCGATGGTTAGTTGATCACATCACCGATGATCAGATGATGCATTCATCGAGTAAATTCTATTGAATGGCCACCGTTGCAGAGATCAAAAGACTAAAGTGCATCAGAGCGTCGATGCCGTAGCTCCTAGGGGTTTCGATCACCGATAGACTTACGGCTATGGAAGACTTAAGAAGATTGTGGTTCGCCATTGTGGAAGCAGAAGGGACTAACCGTCCAATTCATAGGACACCTGACCGTCGACAAAAGAAGAAAGTTTTGAAATTTTGTTTAAGTGTTGAAATCATTGATGGAATTTGGTTGATGAGACCGTCGATGGACGTCGGCAGAAATTAGTTGATCGAGCACCTGCCTTTGTGGAAGCTGAGACAACTGTCCCGCCGATGTATTAGTCTCTCCACTCATGGATGCCAAGGTGGTTATTGTATAATGTTTCTGAGATCTAATAACCTACTACATTGGAGTGAAGTGCTCAGGAGTGCTGACACTGCAGAAGAGTTAGGGCTTATGGAAACCACCGTTGCGGATTCCTAGAGGATTAAGTGTCCAATGCCACAGTAGGATGTCGTTTCGACCACCAACAAACTTTGGTCTATGGAAATTATAATGGGATTGTTGGTCATCATTACAGAATGATAGACCACTACAGGCCCGATACGTGGAAGGAAGTAGACCAACAACTCGCCGATAGATGACCTCGGAGACCGGAGGAAGATCTTTTTCCGCCATTGTGGCTGCTCAAACAACTATGCACCCGATCGACAGATGGTTTGCTCGCTGATACAGAGTAGGAGTTTAGTCATTTTACCCGTCGAAACACCAGAAATGAATAAAACAACAAACCACCGATGAACAGATAATTTCTTCGCCGATGCAGATTGGAGGAATAGTTGTTTTGATCACCGTGGAAACGGAAGAATAGCTGGGATGAGGTCCGGTTGGACCTAAGAATATTTGGGTTTTTCAGAAAAATTTCTCAGTGATTTTTTGAGCAGTTTTTGGCTGCCTTTCAGTCGATTTTTAGTAGATTTCAGCAAACTGCCCATGGTCACAGGACTGAAAAGTAATAGAGAAAATTTTATATTTTAGCATAATTGTTGTTTTATGAAATTTCCAGAAGAAAAAGGTAAGTAGTTTGATTTATATTAATGTATGCATCTAATAGTTTGTTGCTAACACATTTGCAGAACTTTAGATAAATTCCAAGAGAAATATTCCAGAAAGAATAGTGTGGTAAAGCAAGAGGCAGTCCAGTCATGAGAACCCATGATGGGTATGGTGCTCGGGATTCTTACGAGTGAGTAGAAGATGTCATGGGAGAAAATTCCTGTAATGGAAATGAGCACATAGAGTCTAATGGAAGGAGATTGCAAGGGACACCATTTGAGGTTGCAGCCACCATGAGAATCTTGGTTAAAGCCCAGGAATAGCAGCATCAGTTGAATGCTGCCATATTGCAAAGTTTGACAGATTTACAGAAAAAGATAGATTCTGGACGAGGTACATCAAGACCAAAATCCAGTAAGAGCAGCACTAGGAGAAGAAGAAGGACTTCCAGTGGATCATCTGACTCTGAAGAATCCAGTGGAGATACAAGTTCATCTTCTCATAAAAGGAAAAGAAGAAGGTACCATAGGGATCGCTCTCGAGATGAATTTAGGAAATCTAAACCTCCTACATTTTATGGTGAGATAAAGACGGGACAAGAAGCTAAAGCTTGGCTTCTTGGGATAAAGAAGCACTTTCAAGCACATGATTATTCAAGAAACATGAAGGCTAGAGTTGCCATATTCAATATAAATGGACAAGCATCCATTTGGTGGGAACACTTCAAGCAAGTAAAGAGGATCAATGAAAGGAAATTGAAATGGAAACAGTTCAAGAAGTATTTCAGGCAGAAATACCTTTCTGACAGGTATTATGATGACAAGATCAAGGAGTTCCCTGAGCTGAGATTGGGACAGTAGACCATGGATGAATATGAAAATAAGTTTTTGGAATTGTTGAGGTATGTTCAGTACATCAGAGATGAAAAAGTGAAGATCCAACAGTTTCTAAGTGGATTGCCTCAAGCCTACAAAGATACAATTGAGTTCTATGAGCCGAGAACTCTCAAAGAAGAAATAAGAAAGGCTAAATATTGCTATGAGAAAAGAAAAGGTAAACCTGATTACCATAAGGCATGGAAGGACAAGAAGAATGAAAAGTTTGACCAAAGAAAGAAAGGTTTCAAACCTTCTAGATTCAGGAATCAGCAGAAGCATCCATCCTAAGCTGTGAATAATCATGTTGGAGTGACAGGTGGAAAGCCTAAAGAGCCACAACAGAATAAAGGTCCACTCAAATGTTGGAAATGTGAAGGACCTCACTTGCGCAGATATTGTCCCCTCGAGAATGAAAGTGCAAGGCCAGCTTATAACATTCAGGGAGCAGAAACAGTGGGTCAAGTAGCAAGGGAAGTCCCTAGAATTTATGCAGCACTAGAGGACCGCCAAGTAGATCATTAGTCAATTGTGGTTGAAGTTGTAGGTAATATTGTTGAACAATCTATTTCTATTTTGATTGACCCTGGTTCTACTCACAGTTATATCACTCCTAGGGTAGTGGAGATTTGTGCTTTTAAGAAGGTAAAGAATAGAAAATCTTGGTTTAGTTCAGCGAGCCACTGGGACTAAGAGAAAAGTTAGTGACATGGTAGAGAAATGCCCATTGGCCATGAATGGATTGAACACTTGTGTAGATCTGAATGTTCTACCGCTTTCTTCCTATGATGTTCTCATTGGAATGGATTGGTTAGAAGTTCACAGAGTGAAGATTGACTACTATAACAAGAATTTTGAATGCATAAATGAAGAAGGAAACCCAGTAGTTGTAAAGGGTATTCCAAAGGTAATTTCAATAAGGCGGGTTTCAGCAATGCAGTTGAAGAAGTTCTGTAGGAAAGGCTGCCAGCTGTATGCAGCTCATATTCTGGAACCAACATGAGATGAAACTCCTAGGTTGGAGGACTATCAGGTGTTACAAGAATTCAAGGATGTATTCCCTGATGAGATTCCAGGACTTCCTCCAAAGAGGGACATTGATTTCACCATTGAACTTGTGCCAGGAGCAGCACCAGTGTCCAAGACACCCTACAGGATGAGTACACCAGAGATGCTAGAGTTGAAGATGCAATTGCAAGAGTTGTTGGAAAAGAAGTATATCCGATTGAGTGTGTCTCCTAGGATTGATGACCCCTTTGATCAAATGAGAGGAGAAAAGGTATTTTTAAAGATTGACTTGAGGTCTGGTTACCATCAGGTAAGAATCAAGGATGAAGACATTCATAAGACAGCCTTCAGGACAAGGTATGGACATTATGAGTTTGTAGTGGTACCGTTTGGTCTCACAAATGCACCAGCTACATTTATGTGCCTTATGAACAGTGTCTTCAGTAAGTATTTGGACAAGTTTGTTCTTGTTTTCCTTGATGACATTCTTGTTTATTCTAAGAATGAGGAATAGCATGAAGAGAATTTGAGATTGACATTGCAAGTGCTCAGGGAACATCAGATGTATGCAAAGTTGAGTAAATGTGACTTCTACAGGGATAGAATTCAGTACTTGGGTCACATTATCTCAAAAGAGGGTATATTAGTAGACCCCAAGAAGATTGAAGCCATCATGAGATGGCCTACTCCAAGAAATGTGACGGATGTAAGATCTTGTTGCAGCTGCAACTTTTCTCCCCAAATTTCTTAAATTCGGGACCCCTCCTCATGATTTTTATTTAATCTTTGAATCCTTTGAGTTGTTGGCATGTGTTTCAATCTTTAAATGACTACAAAGCTTAACTCTTGACCAAGGTCTGGTTTTTGATTGCGCTAAAGTTTATGGTGAGCCCTAGCTGTTAAGATTGTTTTGTTTATTGATCAAACCAGTTGTCTCTACTGAGGTCGCCATTGTTGGATGTTTGAAGTTGACTGAAACACTTATTTTTTTCATTGCTTTGATCAGAAGTTCGAATCATTTTTTGTCCACCGTTGCGGCTCCTAAAGAAATTTAGCTTCCGAAGTGTGAAAGCGCTGATGGCCGATGCATTTTAACCTGTTTTAGTCGCGTGCATGAAGTCATTTCTCATCCGCCGTTGCAGATGGAAAATCCTTTTGTCTTCCGAAACGCAAATCCGTCTGACGTCCGATTTGCATCGCATGGCTTTAGTTTTCTCTTTTCCGCCATTGCGGCTCTCCAAGTCTTTTGGATTCCGAAGTTCAAATCCTTCCGACTTCCGATTAAAGCCTCTCTTGCATGCGTGTCGCTTGTCCGTGATTTGGGTTTCTTCCATCGTTGCGGCTGGGAAAGCCCCTTGGCCTCCGATGTTATTTCCTTCCGATTGCCGATTTTAAGTTTTCCCACCAGTGTGTTTCCTATTGACTGCCATAGGCTAGGTTTGTCAGGCCCGTAGATGGTGTGCCTCGCCATTTCCTTGTGGAATAGTTGTTTAATTGATAATATTTGTTGTTTTGAATGATGCTGGTCGATTGATGGCAGGCAGTTTTGAGGAGATCAAGTACTCTACTGTGGTACTGAGAAAGACGGACCATTTGGCAAGAATATAACTGAAACCAGAGGGATCTCCAGGAGAACCATGGGAGTAGAAGACAAAACCCAGAGCTATAATGGCGCGAGCCCAAGAAGTCATCAGTTACCAAGTGGTCCATGATTACATACAGACAAGGAATGTGAAGCGTTTGAGAAAATGAAATATCACGCGTCTGGGGAAAACGAAACGCTTTGTAATTATAGTTTAAATATTTGAAAGTAGGAATTAGAGAGGGATTTTTCCCTGGAAAAAATTTGTAAACTCTTTTTCTTGTAAGAGGAACTATTTCATTTTACAGTCAGAAAGTGCAACTTTTGCCGCTGGAGAGAGCGAAATGTGGAATGTATCAATGCGACTAAATGAATAATGTTGAAGAGGAACTATTTCATTTTTAGTTGTGTTTCATTTACTGTGAGAGTATTTAACTTCCTGGACCTATGTTCTTGTTGAGTGTTCTTCAGTATTTTTTGGGATGTCTTCCACTGTGAGTAATAAATGTTGTTCATAAAATAATCGTCTATCTGGTTGTTTAAATATCTGTAATTGTTCATGTGTCCTGAATGAAGTATCAGCTATCTGCAACTCTTCATAATACATGTACAAAATGTATTACTCACCAATGAATGATAACTCTGCTCCCTAGGGATAGTTTAGATTGTTAGTTTACTTTGTGTTATGTTGTATGTGTTTTAGGTGCTTGTGGACCTTAAGACGAGAGGTAAGAACCTGCGCATCACATTGTGACTATTCCTTGCATCTTTAGCACCCTGCATTGTTAGTCAGGCACTTGCATAGCATACATTAAGTCAAAAAATTACAAAAAACTCGGTGGACCGGGCCGCAACCGGTAAAGCCTTTATTTTGTCACTTTGACCTACGGTAGGCGGACCGTAAACCGGACGGATTCCCTATACCAAACAGTCAATGGGCTAGTTGGGAACGTTGATTGGGGAGAATCCCTTACTATTGTAGCCTGTGAATTTCCAGGCCCCAACAGTTTTGGCGCTAGAAGGAGGGCCACCAATGCATGGCTGGCCGAGGAATCCCGTTTTCCCAAGAATATTCCACTGGTAACAGTTCTGAAAGTAGTGGGTTTCGTAATCCAATTCCGGAAGAAAGAGAACATCTATATTCTATTGGCAAATAAATTGTGAATGATCTGAGAAGACATACCAAGGCATAAGTAAAGAATATTGGAGGATTTCCAATCATCCCTGAGCTGCCCAGGAGAGAGTATAAAAGGAAAGATCGTCCTGTAACATAAGACTCAGTGTTGGTCGGAGACTGGGAAGAGCTTGTAGAATCTGTTTTACAAGAGGTTGTACTACC
This sequence comes from Pseudotsuga menziesii, assembly GCA_001517045.1. Taxonomy (NCBI): domain Eukaryota; kingdom Viridiplantae; phylum Streptophyta; class Pinopsida; order Pinales; family Pinaceae; genus Pseudotsuga; species Pseudotsuga menziesii. The sequence goes on along the minus strand of LPNX010617886.1, from coordinate 58,682 downwards.
TTTGAACCAAGAAGGCCTAGAGACCCCTCACAGCTCTCCTGCTCACACTCCAGTTGGTTCACCTCCTCACTCCCCACCCAGACTCATGGCAGGGGTAAATGCTAATCCACTGCCTAACCCACCTAATCCACCACCCGCATGGAGAGCCAGATCACCATTAAACCTTACCCCTCATTTACACGAACTACCTCAATCCTTTGACAAGATGTTGCCCAAGTTTGATCCCAATGAGAAAATACTAGTAGATGATCACCTACAAAGCTTTTACTTGGCAATTGAGGGATTAAGGGCCAGGGAGCATGAAGACATGGTATGCAGACTGTTCCCGCATACCCTCAAAGGAGCTGCAGCGTCATGGTACTTTGGATTTCCTGCTAACTCTATCCCTGATTGGGATACCTTCAAAAGAATGTTCAAAAGTAAGTATGCAACTCAGAAAACTCATGCAGCTCTCATGAAAGGGCTGTGCGCATTGAAGAAAGAAAGAAAAGAAAAAGTGCACAGTTTCACGTAAAGGTTTGCAGCATATCTAAAGAACTTCTCTGAAACAGATAAGCTTTCAGACAAAGTTCTTATTGAATACTATACTTCAGCTTTAGGCCCTGATTTGGCCATGTTTGCTAAAGGTAGGGCCAAGCCTACTCTGACAGAAACCTATGAAGAGGAAGAAGTGGTGGAAGCTGAAAGAGAGAGCATTGAAGACTATCCAGAATAGTCTGGCGAGAAAGGTATAGGAAGAAAAACCTTATTATTCACCAAGCCTAATGAAGACAAGTCTCAAGATTTGGAAAACATGGCCAAAATGATGCAGAAGATTTCCAATAAAATCATAGATATGGAGAAAGAAAAGGAAGAACAAAAGTTTTATAGGCCATATTATAAGAAAAGAGGAGATAACCACCAATCTCAACCTCCTCCGCACAATACTGCATCTATGAATTTAACAGAGGTAGGCTTGGATAATTTTTGCACGTTCCACCAATAGCCACACTTGGAGAAGAATTGCCCGCAATGGATAAATTCGATGACGTTGGTCATGAATCAACTGTTAGATTCTAGATTGACAGAAGAGGGAAATGAAGAAGGAAAGGAAAATTCTACCTCTACGTCTGCTAAAGAACAGGAAGAGGAAACCATGGCTTTATGGAATTCTGTCTCACTATTTGATGCTGAAGAAGAAAAGACTCAGGGGTGTGAAGAGGTTATGGAGACCAATGTAGCCACGAGGAGCCAAGGGACAGTTAATGAAGACAGTCTTATACTTCCAAAGATTAAGAGGCTGGAGAGAAATGTTAAGAAGAGATTTCAAGACAAGTCTTTGGCTGATACAATTCCAGAATTCACTATTACTAGCCAAAGTCCTAGACAGAATGATACAACGGCCAGGCTGAAGGAAGGTAAGGAGAGTGTTGATAAGCCTCATCCCACGGAACAACAGATGGATTATGACATTGTGGAGGATTTAAAGAAGATAAAGGCGAATGTTCCACTATTTGAGATGTGCAAAGTGCCACAGCAAAAATAAAGGTTGTTGAGAGCCCTTGAAACATTAGATGAAAAGACGCCCACGAACAACCAACTAGAAGAAGAAGAAGAGATTGGAGAGAACAGCAGTGGAGGTAAGTCAAAGCACAAGCATCCACCTTTCCTCCTTACTTTTGAAATCTTTAACTACAATGTACATAATTTCTTGGTAGATTCAGGGGCAACTGTTAATGTCATGCCGATATCTGTCTGTAAAAGAATCAATGGGCAGCCTAAGCCATCCCCATGGAGAGTAGTCCAGTTGGATAGGACAGATGTGAAGGTGATTGGTGAGATGGAAGATGTCCTAGTCCGTCTGGCTTCAAATGATAAAGTATGCTAGGTCATTAATATTGTGGTGGCTGATATACCAGATGCATATGGCCTTATCCTGAGCAGAGATTGGTCGACCAAACTTAATGGATATTTCGCTTCTGATTGGTCGCATCTATGGTTTTCATACAAAGGAATTCCAAACCAGATTAAGGTTTTGAGGGAGCCTCACATGAAGTACAATGTTACCCGACTTGAAGAGAAGAATGAGCCTGTGGATTCTGTCTTGGGAAACTATTTTATTGAGTTAGAACCAGGTAATTACCAAGCAGAAGAAGCTAGCAACACATCTGATACCCATCCTGATCTCCTTCGATTCTCCCAGGCTGATGAGATTGACTGTAAAATAGTAGATTTCGCAGTAGGAGTAGATTCGTTTTCAATAGTTAATGATTTTTGGACTTTATTTTTTGATGTCTCTAAGACATTAGAAGGGTTAGGGGCTGGCTGTGTCCTGATTGACCCACAGAAGAATAAACATTTCCTTTCACGTAGATTAGAGTTTGAGTGTACTAATAATACAGCTGAGTACGAAGCACTGGTGCAAAGACTAAAGAAGGCAATTGAATTAAAGGTAAGTAATCTGAAAGTTTTTGGGGACTCGAAAATTATTGTGAAACAAATCTGGAATCATATACATTGTATTTCTCCCCACTTAAAATCTTACCAGAATGAGGTATGGGATTTGCTGAAATATTTTAATGCATTTAACATTATTTCAATCCCAAGAATAAAAAACGCAGCTGCTGATCTATTGGCCACATAAGCCGCTAGACTCGTACCCACTAATAATCGATGCTTTGTTGAACTTCTTTTCAGGCCCTCTGTACCTGATATGATTACAAACCTACAAGTGTTCGATGATGACCAGCAGATCATTGAATGTTTAACGAATGATGAAGTGTTTAGAGGAGCGATCATAGACAATGAAGAGCATCAGGCTGAGATGAAATACGATAATTTCATTCCTAAAGGAGTCAGAATGTTGGAAAAGATGTTTGATTTAGATGAAAAGTTCAGAAGACCAGCCAACGTAAAAACCCACAGCTCATCACTACAGTTTGAGCTGATAAATTTGGGGACTGAAACGGCTCCTAAGTTCGTGAATCTCGACAAATGTTGTTCACTAATAGAAAGAGACAAATTCATCAGTCTATTTAAACAATATAAATATGTTTTCGCATGTACGTATGAATATTTGAAAACATATGATACCAGCATCATCAAGCATGTCGTTCCCATTAAAACAGGCATCAAGCCATATCAGCAACCTTTGAGGAAAATGCATCCGAAATTGGAACCGCTGATTCAAAGTGAAGTGAAGAAGTTATTGGACGCGAGAATCATCTTCAAAGTCAGACACTCTAATTGGGTATCAAATATGGTACCAGTAAGGAAAAATTCTGGGGAAATCAAACTTTGTGTGGATTTCAGGAACTTAAACCGTGCATCAGATAAAGATAACTATCCTATGCCACCCATGGAGCAGATGCTACAGATGGTTTCAGGTTCTGAGCTGTTTTCATTATTAGATGGTTTCTCTGGCTACAATCAAGTATTAGTAGCTAAAGAAGACAGATTAAAGACAACATTCAGAACTAAATGGGGAACCTTTGCCTATAGAAGGATGCCTTTTGGGTTGATTAATGCTGGAGTGACATTTCAGAGGGATATGGACATAGCTTTCCACGGATTGATTGGATGAAGTGTTGTAGTGTACCTGGATGACATTACAATATTCTCAAAGAAAAGAGGAGAGCACGCTTTTCACTTAAGACAAATTTTTGAACGCTGTCGGAAGTACGGCATCTCGCTTAATCCCAAGAAATGCGTGTTCGCCATCACTGAGGGAAAGTTACTGGGGCACATAGTTTCAAAGAAGGGTATATCTATAGACCCAGAAAGAATTAGGGCCATTGAACAAATCCCCATGCCCCATAATAAAAAAGGAATGCAATCGTTTATGGGAACCATAAATTTTGTACGAAGGTTTGTGCCTGATTTCGCTCAGACTGTCAAACCATTATAGCAGATGGTCAAACAAAATGCACAATTTAAGTGGACTAATATTGAGAAGGACGCTTTCAGCAAAATTAAAACTATTGTTGCACATGCTCCCTCCTTGAAAATCCCCGACTTTGATAAAGACTTTATTATATATACATTCGCATCCGATGATTCACTGGCAGCTGTACTCACCCAAAAGGAAGAAGGGGGGGATGAATTCCCAATATCCTTTATGAGTACTAGTCTACAGGGGGCTGAATTAAACTACCCAGCCATTGAAAAGCAAGCTTACGCAGTGTTTAAGGCAGTGAAGCAATTCAGGCCTTATATATTAAAAAATCGAACCAAAGTGATAGTCCCATACCCAGCTGTAAGATCCCTTCTCATACAGAAAGAGTTAGGAGAAAGAAGGGGAAACTGGGTAACGGCTCTTCAAGAATACGATCTTGAATTCAAACCAGCCTCTATAGTGAAAGGACAAGGATTGTGCAAGCTTATGACTGAAAGTGGGAACAATGAAGAGAAAGCATGGGAGGATGAGGCTAAATTGCATGTCATGGATGTATGTCCTTTGTTTACAGCTCCCAAATCTTGGTATAGAGACATGGTGCATTACTTGCAGGCAGGGCTGTTACCTGAACATTGGAATTCCAAGCAAAGAAGAGTGCTATGTCTTAAATCAGCATCTTATCAAATTGTGGAAGGGGTATTGTTCAGAAAGAATTATGACGGGGTTCTCCTCGGATGTCTAGAAAAAGAAGATGCGAAGAAAGTAATGTCAGAATTACATGACGGTCCTATTGGGGGACATTATTCAGGAGACACTACAGCCCATAAAATCCTCAGAGCCGGTTACTATTGGCCTACACTCTTCAAGGATGCACATGCACATGTCAAGAAATGTGATATTTGTCAAAGGTGTGGTGGGAGACAGCCTAAAGTAGCAACACCGCTAAAGCCTGTGATGATCACAGAACCCTTCGAGCAATGGGGGCTGGATATTATTGGAGAAATAAAACCGAATTCCTCCCTTCAGCACAAGTACATTCTTACTGCGACTGATTATTTCACTTGCTGGGTCGAAGCTATTCCGCTGCGCAAGATAAATGAAGATGAAGTCATCAGTTTCGTACAAGACCACATCATGACTAGGTTTGGAGTTCCAGTTTCATTAGTTTTTGATAATGCCAAGTATTTTCCATCAATTAAATTGACTACTTTTGCTCATGATAAAGGGATAAAATTGCATTATTCTGCTAATTACTATCTACAAGGAAATGGCCTGGCTGAATCCTCTAATAAAAATCTGATCATAATAAGAATATATAATCTCCTGAAAGCATAGGAGGCCAGATCTAAAGCCAAAGAACACTTTAAGCAACAGCAAGAGTCAGTTAAGAGATGGTTTGACAAGCATAAAGCTGGGACAAAAGACTTTGAAGCGGGAGACTTAGTTCTCAAATGGGACCACCCCCATGATGAGAAAGGAAAGCATACCAAATTCCAGTAGTTGTGGGTAGGCCCTTTTCAGATTGCAGCCAAGCTTGGTCTTTCTACCTACAAGTTACAAGATCTGCAGGGGTGGGAGGAGAACCTACCAGTAAATGGTTTGGTTCTCAAACCTTATTTTTCCTGAGTTTGTTTGATTTTTTGTCTTGTATATAAATAATTCATCTAGCTGTCTTTTGAGTCATGTTTTTCAGTTTGCTTTAGTTGAGTTTTCTTGTTTTCAATAAAGGGGACAAACCTGTGGTTGCAGGGGGAACCTCTAAATGTTTGGAAGTGATAAACATTTGAGTATCAGACTGTGTGTTACTGTTTGAACTTCTTCCAGTTTAGCAGTTTTCTCAGATAATTCTGTGTGCATTGAAGTCCTACTTAACCCCTATGAAATAAACCAAATTCGAGGAGTCTGGGGTACTATGTTGAGGCTCCATCCATGTCACATTTAAAATGTTCTAAGGAGCAACATCAAAGGACCCATGGAAAGGAGCAAAGTGAATAGTGTATTAAATATAAATGATCCCATGCCAAGAAACGAATGCCAAAAGGCGAATAAAGAGTCAAAAACTCCTATGAAAGCATCATAAATCAAAGCAGGAGTTGAATCATAAGTACTAAATTGCCAAAAGATCCTCTCCATTCGTGAGCTGAAACTTGAAGTACACCACTCACATAAAAGGGCACTATGGGATAGAGGATCCTGAATTAAAATTTAGTAAGAAAGGCGTACAGGAGGACTCATATGAAAGGGACAAAATTCCAAAAGCACAAAAGTGCTAAAATGGCATGGGAACAAGGAACAAATGAATATTGTTGCTTACCATCTGCTACAATCCTGTGGTGTCCACGATGTTAGCCACCTGAAGACAAAGGTTAATGAAACTCATTGTCTAGCCTCAACAGAGTCATCTAGACTTGAAAATCTTGGTTTCCACTCCCCCTAATTGGACTGTCATCAATGATTAAGGGTACGCACTTCTGTCATCTGAGAAATCCATATTGCTGGAAGAATTCAATACGATGCTGTTGTTGTTAAGCAGTCTATCACTCATAGGTTAATCACCCAGAGATCTAGGTTCACCAGGTAATCGCCAATTGTTGCAGCTGCAACTTTTCTCCCCAAATTTCTTAAATTCGGGACCCCTCCTCATGATTTTGCTTTAATCTTTGAATCCTTTGAGTTGTTGACATGTGTTTCAATCTTTAAATGACTACAAAGCTTAACTCTTGACCAAGGTCTGGTTTTTTATTGCGCTGAAGTTTATGGTGAGCCCTAGCTATTAAGATTGTTTTGTTTATTGATCAAACCAGTTGTCTCTACTGAGGTCTCCATTGTTGGATGTTTGAAGTTGACTGAAACACTTAGTTTTTTCATTGTTTTGATCGAAAGTTCGAACCGTTTTCTGTCCGCCATTGCAGCTCCTAAAGCAATTTAGCTTCCGAAGTGTGAAAGCGCCGATGGCCAATGCGTTTTAACCTGTTTTAGTCGCATGCATGAATTCGTTTCTCATCCACCGTTGCAGATGGAAAAGCCTTTTGTCTTCCGAAACGCAAATCCGTCCGACGTCCGACTTGCATCGCATGGCTTTAGTTTTATCTTTTCATCCATTGCGGCTCTCCAAGTCTTTTGGCTTCCGAAGTTCAAATCCTTTCAACTTCTGATTAAAGCCTCTCTTGCACACGTGTCACTTGTCCGTGATTTGGGTTTCTTCCGCCGTTACGGCTGGGAAATCCCCTTGCCCTCTGATGTTATTTCCTTTCGATTGCCGATTTTAAGTTTTCCCGCCAGTGTGTTTCTTGTTGACTGCCGTAGGCTAGGTTTGTCAGGCCCGTAGATGGTGCGCCTTGCCATTTCCTTGTGGAATAGTCATTTAATTGATAATATTTGATGTTTTGAATGATGCTGGTTGATTGATGGCAAGCGGTTTTGAGGAGATCAAGTACTCTACCATGGTGCTGAGAAAGACGGACCGTTTGGCAAGAATATAACTGAAACCAGAGGGATCGTCAGGAGAACCAGGGGAGTAGAAGACAAAACCTGGAGCTATAACGGCGCGAGCCCAAGAAGTCATCAGTTACCAAGTGGTCCATGATTACATACAAACAAGGAATGTGAAGCGTTTGAGAAAATGAAAGATCATGCATCTGGGGAAAATGAAACGCTCTGTAATTATAGTTTAAATATTTGAAAGTAGGAATTAGAGAGGGATTTTTCCCTGGAAAAAATTTGTAAACTCTTTTGCTTGTAAGAGGAACTATTTCGTTTTACAGTCAGAAAGTGCAAATTTTGCCGCTGGAGAGAGCGAAATGTGGAATGTATCAATGCGACTAAATGAATAATGTTGAAGAGGAACTATTTATTTTTCAGCTGTGTTTCATTTACTGTGAGAGTATTTAACTTCCTAGACCTATGTTCTTGTTGAGTGTTCTTCAGTATTTTTTGGGATGTCTTCCACTGTGAGTAATAAATGTTGTTCATAAAATAATCGACTATTTGGTTGTTTAAATATCTGTAATTGTTCATGTGTCTTGAATGACGTATCAACTATCTGTAACTCTTCATAATGCACATACAAAATGTATTACTCACCAATGAATGATAACTCTGCTCCCTAGGGATAGTTTAGGTTGTTAGTTTACTTTTTGTTATGTTGTATGCGTTTTAGGTGCTTGTGGACCTTAAGACGAGAGGTAAGAACCTGCGCATCACATTGTGACTGTTCCTTTCATCTTTAGCACCCTGCATTGTTAGTTAGGCACTTGCATAGCATACATTAAGTCAAAAAATTACAAAAAACTCGGTGGACCGGGCCGCAACCGGTAAAGCCTTTATTTTGTCACTTTGACCTATGGTAGCCGGACCGTAAACCAGATGGATTCCCTATACCAAACAGTCAATGGGCTAGTTGGGAATGTTGATTGGGGAGAAACCCTTACTGTTGTCGCATGCGAATTTCCAGGCCCCAACAGATCTTTTATGGGACTTACAGGAGATTCATTGAAGGATTTTCCAAGGTTGCACATGCCATCACTTCTTTTCAAAAGAAGGGGATAAAGTTTGAATGGACTTCAAAGTGTGAAGAAAGCTTCCAGTGGTTGAAGAACCTTCTCATCAGTGCACCAGTATTGAAGGTTGCAGACCTAGAGAAAGATTTTTTGGTATGTACCAATGCATGCGGACAAGGGCTTGGAGGAGTCCTTATGAAGGATAACCACGTGGTATGTTATGAGTCGAGAAAGCTAAAGGAGCATGAGAAGAACTATGCCACTCATGATTTAGAGCTTGCAGCCATAGTACATGCTCTCAAGATGTGGAGACGTTACTTGATGGGTAGAAGATTCGAACTCAGAAGAGATCACTGTGGACTGAAGTATTTGTTTGATCAGCCTACTCTGAATGCTAAGTAAGCGAGATGGCTGGAATTTTTATGTGAGTTTGATTTTGAAATCAAGCACATAAAAGGAAAAGAAAACAAGGTAGCTGATGCACTCAACTGGAAGGTACAGGAAATGCATGTGGCATCTCTCAGTATTTGCCAATCCGATTTGAGGCAATAGATTCTTAATCATGTTGTCGAAGATGAATTGTATGAACAGGTAAAAGACAAATTGCAGCAGGAAAGTCTTGAGAAGAAGTATGAGGGATATAAATTGGAAGGATATGGACTTCTCACTTATAAAGGAAGAATTTATATTTCAAATGTAGCAGATTTGAGGAGAGTTGTTATGGATGAAATCCATCAAGATTCGTATTCTAGTCACCCATGATATCAGAAGATAATTGCTACAACTAGAAAGAAATGCTTTTGGCCATGAATGAAAAAGGACATGGCTGAATACATTTCAAGGTGCATGAAATGTCAAAAGGTAAAGGTTGAGCATCAACATCCAGCAGGTTTGTTGTAGCCTTTTCCTGTTCCAGAATAGAAATGGGAAGTTATTTCCATGGATTTTATTACAGGATTGCCAATGACTTGGAGACAACATGATTCCATCATGGTTGTGGTAGACAAGTTGACAAAGGCAGCACATTTTATACCAGTGAAGTCTACGCATAAGACTGATGACATTGCAAAGATTTTCATGAAGGAGATTTTCAAATTGCATCGATTGCCAAAGGCAATAGTTTCTGAGAGAGATGTCAAGTTCACTTCCAATTTTTGGAAGGGGTTGTTTGCAGATTTGGGTACAAAGTTAAACTTCAACACTACATACCATCCTTAGACAGATGGGCAGATAGAAATAGTTAATCAAGTGCTTGAAGATATGCTTCACATGTATGTGATGGACAAACCAACCAAGTGGGAAGAATACTTACACTTGGTAGAGTTTGCTTACAACAATGGACAGCAGGAATCCTTGGGGATGAGTCCGTATGAAGCTTTGTATGGCAAAAGGTGCAGGACACTAGTGACTTGGGACAACCCGGTGAACAAAGTTGTGCTTGGACTAGAATTGCTCAAGGAAATGGAGCAAGAGGTTGTAAAGATTAGCCAGAATCTGAAAGCAGCACATGATAGACAAGAAAGCTATGCAGATAAGCATAGGATGAATAGAGAGTTTAGTGTTGGGGATCATGTTTACCTTAGAGTGAAGAAAAATAAAAGTTCTTTGAAGCTTGGAATTTGTGCCAAGCTTTCACCTAGATATTGTAGGTTGTTTGAAGTGCTTGAAAGAATAGGGCTTGTTGCATATAGACTTGCATTGCTTGCTAGTACTAGAGCTCATAATGTTTTTCATGTTTCTTTGCTTAAGAAATATGTACATGATCCTAACCATGTGATAAATTGGGATGTGATTCAGGTGGAACTCGAGGGAGAGTTCCAAATTGAGCCAATGTGCATCCTCGACAGGAAGGTCACAATGCTCCAGAACCGAGCCATAGGGTAGGTAAAGGTGCAATGGGAGCATTACGGATCTGAAGAAGCTACGTGGGATCTATAGTATGCCATACGATTGGCACATCCATTTTTGTTCAATTCTGCAGAACACTAAGGCGGTACCAGTGTAGCATTTTGTTCAATTTTGTAAAGAAATGAGGACAGTGCCATTGAAGGGGGAGGGGAATGTAATACCCCGGTTTTAACCCCGCTTACATTAAAAATACATGATACATTTATTGTAAATAATATTGGTGCAGAGATAAAGGCCAAGGCCCCACCATCTATTTGGTTATGTTGTGTTTCTATTTTGGGAATGGTCACCAATGGGTATCGGGACATACGGCATATATTTAATTGTGGCATCATGTAAACACGCATTTTAATTAAATAACCCAACCAGCTATGTTCACAGAAACTAAAATGAGAAGGGGCATGATTCTGAAGGATAAGGAAAGGGGAATGTTGGGCATTGAGTCATGGGGGAAAGCCATGTGTCACCTCCACCCTTAATTATTCCATTGTTAGTTGGAGCAGCGATTGGCTGGCAGGAAAACCACCACCATGCCCACACCCGCTCACACTCTCCCCACGATGCATCTGTTGGTCTTTCCACTCACCAGACCGCAAGTCTGTTCATCTCCTCTCAGATGAGCTAAGATAAAAGGTTCCACATTCCATTGCAGGGGGTTCAGTTCCTTTTATACCTCACTAATTGTTGGCTTGCGAACCTACTAACTCTTCCCTTGCCTTACGGATTTGATGGCTGCAGATTGATTCTTTACTGGGATTCACGTAGAGTTTTGTGTCTTTTTCCATGTTTATCAAACAACGTATTGTATTATTATTTCCATCATTGAAATTGTGGTTGTAATGGCATCCATAGTTCTATGGGTTGTGTTTTGTCTCTCACACAGAGATTGGAAGTCTGGTATTTTCCATTCCCGGTCTATGTGATATTTCCCAGTGATTGCAGTGGGATTTGTGTGCTATGGGTTCATAGTTGTATTGGGATACTATTTTCCCATGATTTGCTTGGTTGTATTTTCCCTTTTTATGGTGGTATCAGTTGAGGATTGCTATGAGTACCTGCATTTTGTTCGACTATGTTTCTCTCTTGTAAAAGCTTGAATAGCTGTTTGACTGCTTGCATGCAATGGTTTTGTCCTCGGACTGCATTGGGGTGGTGAATGAGGGCCTGAGGTGCTTGATAAACCTGGTGGATTGAGAACCACACAGATAGAGTTACTGAGCTAGATTTATTCTCCACAACCCCTTAATAGCACTGGAAGGGAGATCAGGGTTTGAGGGACTGCGTTGCAAAGAAAGGGATGATTTCCTTGTGTTGGGTGTGTGTGGGTGTTCTAGAAGCCAGGATGGTTCTGGTGTCGATGTCTATAGCTCTCCAATGAGCTCACCATCTTAGCATTAGCCTTTCCCAGCTCCTGGATGGCCTAATAAACCCAACTTTGTTGGCTTGGCTGATCTGTTGTTTGCCTGATAAACCCAACTGTGTTGGCTTGGCTGAACTGTGTACCCTAGTGGTGTTGTTATCCTTGTCTATGTGTAAGCCTGTTAGTTCCTTATTCCTTTGGGAATCATGCCCCGCTCGGAGGTGGCAGCGTTGCTAAGAGATTAAGGAGCACGTGGGCCTATGGTTGGGTGGAACGTTGCAGTGATGTAGCTGGTTGCGGAACAAGTTCTCTATAAGATAAGAACTCTTTCCTAACTTGTGTCTACAATTACATATTTACGATTGATGAATGATGATATACATGTTAAATTTTGATCTATATATGCATGAATGCCAATTGATATGTTTTTCTTCCATTGTGTATATGAATGATAGTGCTTCGTAAAATGTTTTATGTTTTAAGTATCATGCTTCAACACTATATGTATGTATTTTCATGTTCATGGGGCTAGATGCCCGGATGATTTGACATATAGTAGTGTCCTCTTCACCGGTCGGAGGGTCAGGGATGTTACAATATGGCTTCAGAAACTAGGTCCTGAAAGAAAAGATAACATGGCCTTATAACATTTTTATTTGGTTCCCTACACTAACTATTTTTGTCTGTGTCCAACAATATGTTATTTGGATTTATGTTATCATTGTCATTGACTCTTCGAATTGGCCCTTTGCTCTCATCATGTTTTCTCATATTCACATACTTTGTTGAGAAAGAGGGGTGTTTTTTAATTTGTAACATTTTTTTTGTAATCTAACTAATTATCTATGAAGTATATACAATATATTACACACACGCCAGACTGGGTGGGTAGTACTCAGAGGAGACTATCCCAACAATTATAAAAAAAATCTGAGCAATTATTTGGTGTTGTGAGTCTCCACCCTCTGGGGATTTGCTTATGCACTATAAAATGAAAAGTAAAAGCTGATAACTAGATTCTAGACATTGACAGTGATGGGTCAGAAATCCAAGCAAAAAGACCAGAGAGAATTGGAGATCATTCCTGAGAATCGAAGTCCACCTCAATTAGCATTTGTGAAGTGGCATTTACTTTTTTTGCATGAGCTGCATCTTTTGGTGTTGCTGCATGAACATAAACTTCTTGATGCATATTTTGATGTCGATGCATGAACATCAACTTATTTTTATACCTCTTATTCCCTCCATGCTTTTTGTTTTATTGCCCCTGCATCTTCTCTAGTGTCCAAAATGTTTTTATTACCATCCTCAGATGCCCAAATCGCATTAAGAATGATTTTATATTTGTTGTCCAATTGGTCTAGCATGTTTAAAATCTCATTGTTCTGATTACCATTATGTTCCACTGCACATGTTATATGTTCTTTTATGTCTCATTAAATATCCACTGTCCCAGAGTACTTGGTCTCTCTGGTACTTGAATAGGCAATAGCTAGTATCAAGAATCCATGGTGTAATTCTCTCATCTATCCTTGTGCTCAAAGTGTGGTCCCTCTTCACCCTAACCTTATTTTCCATGGCCTCCACATCCTTTTCAACAATATTTGAAAATATACTATGGTAGTTTGTAGCTAAATTTGAATCTTGTGGCTCTCTCTTCCTAGACCAAGATGGTCCTGCCCCTATCTATGGAGGATCCCTGCATTGGAAAAGCCTCCCACGGTAGCAACTCTTCCTCTCTTTATCTTAGCTACCAACTTGAAATCCACCCAAGTATGCAACCAAAGCTCCATAATTGAACAAATATAGTTTCTTGTTTGATTCCCTATGCCAAATCAAACAGTCTAAGCTCCCTACCTTGCCTGATAAAATTGATGTGCTTCATTATGAAATTTAGATACATATACTATTGTACTATATGGAATATGGAGAGATAGGAGGAGAAACACTTTTTCTTACTTTAGCTAAGGTTTTTTATATGAATCATGACATTGTATGTATGTTGTTGTTATGTTGGTTGCGTCATGTTGTTCATATTTGGTATATTTTCTCTGTGAATAAAATTTAGAGTTGATTTGTGGGAAAAACAATTTCAATATTGTCTGTGTATTTATTTGAATTATTATGTTTATGAGTTGCACCATAATTTTAAGGTTGTGTATGATGAAATGAAACACTCTGTGATTTTTATTATGGTAGTACATTCTGTAAGCATACTCTCATTGGATAATTTCAGTGTGTATTGAGTGGTTTCTCTATAAATGCCACTTATTTTTTATTATATGAAATATGCTGATAACGCAACGATATTTGTGTGGGAGAGTAGGATTTGGTCGTTTTGTGGAAAAACAAGGGTAAATGGTGAAGATGCCCCAAGTTAGAAATATTGCTTGTCAAATTCTATCGAAACATTCATTCTCTTATTTGTTGAAATATTGTAACTTCAAAGGATATTCTAAATGTATTTTACTGATGTAACCCAAGGGAGATGTTATTATTCCTTTTACGAGGTGTTACTATTGTATTTGTTAATCATACAGTCATGAGGTAAAACCTCCATTGTAAGTTGGGTCATTAGTACCCTAATGAATAATATAATATATTGTTTTGAGTCTTCATAGGTGAAATCGGCCAAGTCGGTTTAGTGGGGCCGACTTGATTAGGGTAAAATTCAGTTGGCTCAACGTGTATAAATAGAGAAGTTGTGGTTCTTAAAAGAACACAAACTCGCTCACTTAAGTAGCCCATAAGAGAGAGAGAGAGAGAGAGAGAGAGAGAGAGAGAGAGAGAGAGAGAGAGAGAGAGAGAAGAAGAAGAAGAAGAACTGGAGGAGAACACATGTTTTTGGGGTTGTCTTTTATACGTCTTATATAGAGGAATTTTTGTTGGGTTATCTTCCCCTTGAGGGTTTCTCAGGATAAATACTTTGTCTATATTGTGATTGTGTTTCTATCAATGATTTTGGATATGTTGTTGCTATGGTATTTGAATTGAACACTAATTAATCTAGTCTAGCATATGAAATCTAACATGGTATCAAAGCTAACCTAATTAGAGAATATTTCACAAGGTGAAATTCTCTCTCCTCCCTTCTTGGCCACTTTTCCTAACTTACTACAAAATAGGTTCTGCGTAGCCCATCAAACCAACAAGCACCCAAGATACTGACCCAACAGAGCAATCCCCATCGGCAACACCTGCGAAGCAGGCCCGGTCTCACCTGAGATATCTCTTCGATGGGTAACTGCTAGAACCATGTTTCCATGATTGCCGAGGGAGTATGTTCCCTTAGCGCATAGACAAGGAGCTCGACAAAGTCACGAGGATGGATTCATTTTCATTGAACTGTAGCACACACCGCTCATATATTCTACTAAATACTAACAACGCGACATAGATTCGGCCTTAGTACTTTAAAAATGATAGAATGTAAAAGTAAGCTAACAGACAGGAGTAGCATACAGGCGTGCAACAGGGCTGACGCCATGAACCTAAACTAACACCCAGAATTAGTGCATAATAACCTATTCATGCATTTGAGCTCTTATTGACAATGCAACATTCATTCAATCATAAAAGGACTGTCATCATAAGCATAAAAAATCAAAACATAAAGATTCACAGTATTAATCATCCATTTGAACACAAGAGATAACGTGGAAACCCATCTGGGAAAAACCACCAAGGTGCTCTTCATCTGGAATGAGAAAAGGATACAACACCTTGCAGTCTATAGGATGCAGACTGATCCTATGATATGTATTTAATACTCATACTTATGATTCTCATGCTCTCTATCTTATTTCTCTTGATCTACTGCTACTACCTACAAATCCGTACACAGCCTGGATCGATCTCTCTATCATCTACATCGCTCTAGCATAGCTTCTCTTCTATGGCACTAACTCCATCTACATCCTACAGACTTCCAACTATTCTACTACCCCAATCTCTCAGCTTCACTCTGATATATCCCATTTTACAAGCAGCTATGGAAAATCCAACATAAACGTAATTACAACCAACAAAACCCTGGTCGAGACCAACCCTTTCTCTATTGAATCCCTCCTATTTATATTATTTTACATGACCAAACAGGGCTGACTGCATACAGGCAGTCTGTTAATTGTCACCATTAGTCACCCCTCATGCTACAGCTATGGTGATCATGACTTGACACAAGGCACTAATGGCCTTACTTACAGCGTGCTTTCCCTCGTGTGGCATCTGCTAACTTAAGCCGACTTCAGCACCCATGATCGCCCTGTCGCTTTCGGTTGTTATTATACACTTGTGTTTCCTTTGTACCCTGCAGCATATTCCTTCCATGAATTTTCTTGCTTCTATGCAGATGACATATTTTGTGCCTACTCTTCTTCTATGCATCTTCCCTCGTTCATGTAGCTTCCTTTGTTTGCACAGGTTTCCTTGCTTGTGCTTACACTGCATACTGACTCTTGCGCTTATTTCCTACGGGATTTCCCTAGGCCCTTCAGGCCCCCAACACTCACATGTGGCTCGTCTCGAGCCACTAAGTAGTGGACATAGTAGGTGGCGCGATACGTGTAGTCGCTTCTTTAGGAAAATTTTTTTTTTTGGTAGTGTTTCCTGCACCGCTATCCCATTTGATACTTAGGAAAAAAAATTAAATGATGGAGGTTGGAGCTATACAATTTCATCTTCAGCCTCATTTGGCAAGTCTATCTCCATAGGTTTTTATTCTGTGTGATCCTGTTGTTCTTGATGGTGTTCTACTTGATCCTCTTCATCTTCCTTCCCATGTTCATCTTCCTTTTCCTGGTCTTATTTATTTTCCTATTCTTCTTTTTCCTCTTCCTGCACATTCTCGTCTGCATCTTCAGGTGCAGATTGTTCTATGCCTCCAATATTTTGCTGGAATTGGGAAAAAATGGGAGTAAGTCGTTCTATCTCCCAGCAAGCTTCATCTCCCTGCTACTCTAGCTCCTGGACTCTGTCGGCACTAGGGTGTTCCATCGAGGTATTGGCCAGTGCCTATGTGAATTCGATGATTCACTACTGGACAGGCTGAATTAGCCCTGTCACCCTTTCATATTTGGCCTGCTTCTCAGCTATCTCCTTGTTGTGGATGATTTCTTGGTCACATAGGGTTCTTGCCTTGTCCAGGAGCTGCTTGAGCTCAGCACCTTTGGCAATTTTCTTGTTAGTTGGAAACTTCCTAATCTCTACCTTCTCCACCAGTACCTATAGGTCTGCTTGCCATGCCTATTCAGCAAGTTATTCTGCAGTCTCATCGTCAATGAGTTGTTCCCATGTCACAACAATTGCTTCCACCACCTTGGCGCAGATCTTCTTGGCTTCCCAAATTTGGCCAACAACTTGTTTTGTCGATTCTTTCCTTTGTTGCAGCACTTTGGTGGGAATGCTCAATTGTTGGTTGGTTTTCATCTCCTGAACTCGTTTCTTTAGGTCTGTGACCAGTTTGGATATCCGCCTCAGCTAGTGCACAGGTTTTGCCTCAGCTTCTTTCTCCTCATCTGATAGTTACACGACTGCCTCCTTTATAGCTTGTTCTAGTGAAGCCTGATTTTGGGATTGGGATTTTAGGTCTTCATGCTGGTGCTTGATAACTTGCATGCACTCCTTTTCTTTCCTGGTTGCCTTGGCTGTCTTATATGCAACTGTATTTTCCTAGATTCTGACCTATGTGGCAACGGCATGCTGGATGGAATATATCTGCGGCAATGTTAGCTTAGAGAAATCCAAAATCAATGTGTCCAATCTATGGCCACTTACCTCTTTTTCTGCTTCTTCTGTAGAAAATTCCTACACTGGCATTTCTATTCTTAAGGGTCGGAGTAGCATTGGCGTCGCTAGAGTGTCTGCAAGTTATACCCCATAGGTTTCATCCTGCATGGTGTTGTGCACTTTTTCCATGGTCTCGGCCATCCGGTTAACTTTTGTAGTGATAAAAGCCGTCCAGTTGGTTTGTCGGCTTTTGAGGTTACCTAGAGTTTTCTCGGCTACTTCAGCGACCGACTCAATGAGAAGATTTAGATCCTCATCTGCTATGCCCATTACTTGGGATTGGTTATCCTTCTGCTTCTTCCTATGTGGGATGGACAAGGATTCTTTGTCTTCCTCCATGGGTTCTTTACCCTTCCTCTTCTTGGTTCTTTCAATGCACACCTCCTCTTCATTAGGGAGTCTTCTTCACCAACATTGGGTGGGTGTCACTCGTCTTCTTATTCTTCTTAGAATTTATCCTGGTTCTCCTAGGTACCAGTATTGGCGTGGTCCTACCGTGGGTTCTCTTGTGGACCCCCCTATGACCTACGCTGCAGGCATCTCATGCTGGCTAAACCATTCCTTAGGCCAGTCTTTGATCTCCCTTTCAATATTTGCATCCCTAAGGATAAATAAAGTTGAGAGTGCTTGCTTCTTAGGGTCATTGTGTGGATGCATGATGATGTCATGTAGCCCTGTGTGGAAGTGAATGAATGGATACTTGGCCACTGTCATAGGTTTCAATCAATATTCCTTGCGCACAATATGCCTAAGCCTTTCTCTTTGTAGAGGTTTTCATACGGCATGCCGAGGAGCTCTAATGGGATATCCATGGGTTGATAATCTGGTGACAAAGCCCATACTGCAAATGAGATTAGAATTAAAATACATGAGAAGTGAAACTTTGTTGTGGGATGTTCCTATGCATCATGCATGTCATCCATCGGTTCATTCAGGAGGAACTGGGACCAGTTAATGTGCACTCCTTGCGCACACTTTTATTCTAGCTCTATTGTTGCAGCAGTGCACTCAGTAGGCCTCATGTTGCACAGGACCTTACTGCACAAGATTTTTACTGCAGCTCTTACATCACTATCATTAATGGAGCTAAGGAGGAAGCCCTTTCTGCCGTGGAGAAGCTGGTACTTGGTCTTAATGTTGTTCTTGTCTAGTTTTTCCCCCTCCTTGTAGAGGTATGGGGACAGGTCGATTCCTTGCTGTGGAAGACCTGTGATGGATGATATCGGGTCCACTGTTACCTCATACGACTTGTTCAGCCATAGGTAGTGTTGGTTGCTGGGAAGACCCGGGTTTACTATAATGTACCAACAACACCCCTAGCTCACTGGCCCTTTCGGCAACAGACCGTGGAGTGGCCTGAAGTCTCACCCGAAGTGATCCTAATGGGTTGGCCAAAGACTCAAGTGTCTCGACCAGGTTCTGTATAGCGTCCTGTGTGCATCTCGTAGCTCTTCTTAGCCTGCGAGATGTCTCTTTTGCGCGACGCGCAGTTTCCTCTTACTCGCGATGACTCTAAACTTTATCGCATCGCCGCGTCCTGGGCAACACGTAACTATTTCCTACGCTCAATCCACAACCTATGGTATCGTGCACCACAGCTCCTCTAATGGTGCGATATCGCCTCCCTGTGATATCCTACCGCTACGGCTCAGCGTACTTACCGTTACTTGTGTTCAACTTACAGGACTCAACACACAAGACTGTTTTACATTGAGACTCTTAACTGTCTTGAGTGAAACTTAGACAAACTCTTATACATAATACTTAAAGACTTCAACTTGCATCTATCCTTTTAATATGCTGAACTGAATAACACATACATACATTTATTGTAAGCAAAGTTCATGTAATGAATGACAAATATAACAAGTAAATACAATCACATGAATCAATCACATAACACTCTGATTTTATGTGGTTCACTTCCAGGGTAGAAGCTACGTCCACAGAACTTTGTTTCTATATTATAACTTGAGAGAGGTACACAGTTCTGCTGCACCGCATATGCAGCTAGAGATCTTCTGTGTAACTACGCACACAGCCTGGAGCCCTTCTTTCTTAGATCTCTTCTCTATATTGCCTTCTTACAATATACTCTCACTCTCTCTCTCTCTCTCTGTCAATCCCTGTGGATTGTTACAATACAAAATAACAGTGAGCTAACAGACTACTGGACTCTCAGACTCACTGATGTCTGAAAAGCTACAGGTTACCCTAATAGCTCCAGAAGGACTGACTAGCTAACCTTTTTCAATACAAAATACATCCCTTTATAGGCGGCCCGAAGGTCTCTCCATTACAACACTGTGGGCCTGTCCCAACAGTAACCCAAAACCCTAACTAGTGATAGTCAGCATATATGTACTTGGGGTAGCCGCTTTCCGTCACACCATTGCTCTCTGCAGTCTTCCATGCTTCCCGGCACTGACCATGGGTACTATGCACCGCTTCCCGTCTTTTGTCCTTCGTCTTCAATACCTCGGCCTCATCGCTCTTTTTCCTTTATGAGGGTAGCTTAGCCCTCCTATCTTCGCTGCTGCCTTCAATGCAGTGGTTGAGCTCTCTCTTCTTGGCCGCTCAGGTACTGTCGTCTTCCTTGACTTCTCTGTCCCAATAGTCACAGTTTCTGGCTTTGCTCTGCAGCTAGAAACATGCTATGGCGTCGTAGCTTTACCTTATCTCTTCGTCTTCGCCAAACCGTCTATCCACCAAAATGGTAGCTTCTCCTGTAGCTGCAAGACTCTGCTCCAACAGTCCCCTAACACTTACTTGTGGCTCGTCCCTGAGCCACTACCAGCGGTCTTCTCCTGCTGTAGCTTCTCCTTGGATTCCTGCGAAGTGCGTTGAAGCTTGTCCCAAAGTCCTGCGACTTTGTTATGCATAGCTGCGACACACTCTTGTGTCGAGTCAAGCATAGCTTGACTAATACTGGAGTCTTCTGCTGCATCAATTTCATTTTTGGTGGCAGTGAACTCCCCAACTTTCTGCTCAACTGCATTGACTAGCTCTATGATTTGTTCCTGATATGGTTGAAGCAGGTCATTGATGTGTATCTCCTTTGCTCTCAACCACTGCGCTTCCTGCTGCAAGCGGTTCATCTCCGTCGTCTTTCTCATCTTCTGAAGAGCTGCTAAGCTCTTGATTTCTTCCTTCATTGTTGCTGTGGTATTCTCTATCTGCTGAATACTTTTCTAGATTTCTACTTTCTCGGGAGGCTCATCTAACTCCGACCATGTGTTCGTCGCATCGGATAGCACCAACAGTGCATCGTCTATGCGAGATTTCATCTGTGCAGAAGTGAGTTGAAAGGCCTCTACTTTGGCTTCCTTGTCTGCCTGGGGGATGCCTGGTGGTCTAGCCTCAAGCTCAGCAATCTGCGCTTTGTGGTCTTCCTCCATCTTGGCCACTGTTTCTTCCATCCTGATTACTGTTTCCTCCAGAGCCTTTGCTCTGTCTGCAACTCTTCTTACCTTCTGCCGGAGAGGCAAAGCGAACTCAATATTACATTGGGGTAACTCCAATGCGATGCTCTATAAGACTTGAGAGAGATTTTTTTCTCTTTCTTCATATGTTCTTAGCTCGTCTGCCTTTTTCTAATAGCTGGTGGCAAGTGCTACATTCTTTTGTTTCAGCTGTGTGTTTTGTTTATAAGTCGCGAGCTCTCTACCTCTAAGCTCTGCGCTTAGCTGCTGCTGGATCATCTGTAACTGATCAATGTGGAACTCTGCGAGGTTAACCTCGATAGGTTTCCTAATCTATATCGGTACATCCCTCATTGACATAGGGAATCAGATGCTCCCTGGTGGTATCAAGACTGTATTGATGCGATCCGTTGCCAAGATTTCCTCGCGGGAAATCGACTGTGTTGAACTTTCTCCTACGGTCGCCTTTACCGGCAGAACCTATGTCATGGAAGTCTTCTCAGTAATTGCTTTTTAGTCCAGAAGCTACTTTTCTACTGTGCTTTGTATCTTTTCCTATGATGTCTGCATTGCCTCAAATGAGTCCTTCAACGTGTCATGCATTCTTGTTGCAATGAGTTCATAATCATCCTCTGTTAGTGCAGTATTCGAAGGTAGTTTTGTGGCTTTGTGCTTTTTCTTCTTCTGTGCTTCTGGTATCCCTTCTTCTCCATCCTTTGTCGTCTATGCCTCTGGTGGCACTTGCTGTGGATATTTCCTCTTTTGTCCTAGTAGTGGCACTTGTGCTGTATCTTGCGTCTGGGTCTCCACTTTGTCTTTGCCTTTGTCCAATGGGTCTGTCTGTGCGGTACCTGATGGTAGGGGTGTGGTATCTTCTAACGCTTGCTTCCAGTCGTCACCAAAGTCTTTGATGACATCCTCGACATCCTTTGCTGTCATCCTAAACCAACCATTGGCCCAATCGTCCCTTTTAGCCCTTTTTGGCCTCAGGTAAATTCTATGGCGGTCCACCATAAAATCAAGCTGATCATCATATGTGTCCATGATCTTCTTGCTGATCCGTGGTGTTTCTTAGAGGACATTCCTCAGTAGCCTATAGTATTCATAGAATACTATCGCATTGACCTTTTTCTTGGCTGGGCTACTAGTCTCCTATAAGTTTGTGTAGCGCACACCTCTGGGCTCGCCACTCGCTAGCTGTCGAAATTGGGTGTGGGGTGGCTCCTTCCACCCGACGAATGCACAAAGTATCAGCAACCATGAGAAATGGAATGGGTGGGTTGCCTCATCCTAAGATTGCAAACAATCTTGCTGAAACATATTTAACAAAAATAAAGACCAATTGAAATGTTCCCCCTCTGCAACTTGTATGGCCAGGTTAATTACTGATCCTATGACTTCCTTTGGGTGAACCTTGGTTAACATTCTGCCTAAAAGAAGACTAGCTGTAAATATGAGTGTATTTTCTATTAAGCTTGTGATTTCGTAAGCCCGACCTCCTCTCTGTAGTTTATACTTGGAGACTAGGGCTGGTGATAGCTTGGAATCCTTGGTCTTTCCTGTTATATTTGTCTTCGGGTCTTGACCAGTCTTGGACAGCCTGGTGATGTGGTGTATTAGGTCGATGTTCAAGTCGACCTTGTTACCAAGCCAGAGGTAACCCCCATGTATGCATGAAAGTAGGATGCACACCACGACATTAACCTCTGTGCCTCGTCCAAAATGTGGTATTCTTAACAGATTGAGCAGGCCTGAGCACTCAAGAATCTGGACATGTTCCACGGGAACATATTCATCTGCACCTGTCCTTGGGTTCTTCTGAATCATAAGATACTGATCCAGCCGGAACTGAGGATATGTCTTATTATCGCCCAGTTTATAATCTACAAATTTAGCAACAGCAGCATGTCCTAATAGATCTCCATCTTCCTTTACTCTAGAATCAATCTGTGGTATAGGAATAGGAAACTTACCACTCTTGGGAATTTTTACCTCTGGTGCGCTGTCAACTCGTGGCATGATGTAGTCTGTTGCATTATGAACTTCTTCCTCCAGCTCCGGATTGGATTCTTCTCTTAATTGAGCTTGGCTCCTCATCCTTGGCAGCTGTCTGGTCTGTGATGAACTTGGCGTGACACCCTTAGGCGGTGTCGTCATAGCAGACATAAGGCCTCCATGCTCGAACCTTTCCAAAATTGCCTCTATGGGTTCCTCCTCGGACAGAACCCACTCAGTGTTATACTCTGGGCAGGCAATGGCTGCAAACTATGGAAATCATAGCACTTTGTTAACGAAATTAGCTCTGCACAGGGAAAACTTGACAATGCACTCTATAGCTCTCGGATCTTGCAAAAGTAACCGTCCTGAATGAATGATCTCTTCTTTTATGCTAAAGGCTATAATCCCGGATGCAACGGTAATCTAGACTGAACCTATCGGTCGTAATAATACCTGGACGAGACCACACCCATCATTCCGATCCTTAATAAATGCTGAAATCCGATCAATTTCCCTCGAAGCATGTGTATGTATGCAGGCGCTGGTCTCGTCAAAGATTTGCCAAATCTGGACAATTGATTATGCTATGCCCAAATTTACAGTAAGATATACCAGTCATTTCTTTATTAACTGCCTATCAGAAGGAGACTTGACTAGCCCTCTGTCTCATTGTAAACTAGGTACGTGGCACGGAGAAACATCGGGCTGCAGTGATGCCACACCGCATCACTTGCTCAAAACAAACTTAAGCATTTTTTTTTTTTTGACTTCCGCAAAATGAACCGTCCTTATGTGATTCCTGATACTTAGAATACCTGCTGGTGTAGACTAATTCCCGGTGCGATGCCTCCTTTCAACTACACTGGACATCTGCACTATTTGCGACTCTGAGTTAGGGCTGAGAGGTGGAGTGGCTGTCACTATAGAGCTTAAGCCTACTGCCATTGATCATCGTGGGAAGAAGCTCCCCATTCAATTTGCTGAGCTGAACGGCTCCTCCCTCTGTGACTTGTTGTATTTGATACGACCCCAACCAATGCGTCTTGAACTTCCTTGGAAACTTAATAAATTTACTGTCATAGAGGAGTACTAGGTCTCTAATATGAAGAGTCTTACTCTTAATGTGTCTATCATGCCAAGCTTTTTCTCGTGCCTTCTGCACTTTCTGATGGAATCCGGTGATGAATCTGTCTTCCTCTAAGGCAAGCAGTTGTGCTAGCCTTTCTTGCACCGTGTCTGTATTAGCCATTCCAGTGATCTGAGCAATTCTTAAACTGGGAAGAATATACTCCATAGGCATAAAATCCTCCTATCCATACACCAAGCTGAAAGGTGTGTGTCCGGTAAGTTTCTTGCATGTAGCCCTATACGCCCATAATACAATGTTAACTCTGAGGTCCCAATCATTCCTTTGAATGTTGCAGATCTTAGTAAGAGTGTTTTCTAAAATCTTGTTAAAGGCCTCCACCGTTCCATTAGCTTGTGGGTGGTAGGGAGTGCTCTTATTGTGCTGTATCTGGAATTCTTCCGTCAAGGCCTCAATGGTGCGATTCAAGAAGTGTGTGTCTTGATCGCTCATCAAAATTACTAGGCATCCAAATCTAGTGATGATGTTTTCAAAAATGAACTGTGCGGCTATAGCAGCATCATAATTTCTTACTGCTTTGGCCTCTGCCCACCTGGTGAGGTACTATGTTCCATTGATGATATATCTCGCACCAGTTCATTTTCCTAGTGGGTTGATAGGACCGACAAAGTCTATAGCCCACTTGTCAAATGCGTGCACCGTAATCTACGGTCGCAGTATCATTTCATCTCGTCGTGAAGGTTTTCCTACCCTCTGGCAGATATCGCAGCATCTGCAAAATTCCTTAGTGTCCTTATGTAACGTAGGCCACCATAATCCTGTAGCTAGGATTTTTTGCGTAGTCGGCTTTCCTGTGAAATGACCTCCTACGGTACCTGAATGTGCTTCTTTAATAATAGCCTCTTTTTCATGCAGCATCACACATCTACATATGACTTCATCTGGACCTAACTTGTATAATTGTCCTGCAATCAGGGTGAAGTCTGCTGCTTTAACAACCAACTACCTCTTTTGATGCTTGGTAAACTCCTCAAGTTCCCTTCCTGTAGTGAGAAAGTGAATGATATCAGCATAGTACTCATCTCTGATCTGGATAGAGAACAACTGCGCATCTGGCAAATTGTCCTCTAGATTACTTTGCTCTTCTCCTGAGTCTATTCGCGACAGATGATCAGGTCCGGTGTTCAATATTCCTAGTTTGACAATGATTTCAAAATCATACTCCTGAAAGAGGAGTAACCATCTGCAGATTCTTCCCCCTAACACTGACTTATTGACCAGATACTTCAATGCATAATGGTCAGTAAACATATTGAACGAGGCACCCAACAGGTAGTGCCTGAAATTTTGTAGCGCGTACACCATAGCTAAGCCTTCTCTTTCTGTTGTGGTGTAGTTCTTTTCTGCTGTCGAGAGCTTTCTACTGGAGTATGCGATAGGATGATCGATACCTCCTTCTCCTGGTTGCATTAAAACAACCCCTAGTGTGATGCCAGATGCATCCACATGTACATGAAACGGCTTAGTCCAGTCTGGAAATACTAAGATGGGTGCTGTAACCATCTTCTCTTTAAGTGTGTTTAGACTCTGCTGGCATTCCTCATTCCATATGAATTTTACATCTTTCTTTAACAATTTTTCCATTGGTGTTGTAATCTTTGCGTATCCTTTGATGAATTCTCTGTAGTACCTGGTATGACCAAGTATTGTCCTCAATTGTTTGACTGAGTTGGGTGCTGGAAGATTTACAATGATGGCAATCTTTGCGGGATCTACCATCAAGCCTTGCCTGCAGACAATGTGACCCAACAAAATACCGAATGGTGCACAGAATATACATTTTTTCAAGTTTAGAGAAATCTAGTACTGCCTACATTTCTCTAACATCAGTCTTCTATGTGCTTGTCAATTAATCCAAATACAGTCCAATCATCAAAATAAACTTCTAGGAATTTATGGATGTATTCTTTAAATACAACAACTACTACTCTAGAAAAGATAATTGGTGCATTCTTAAGACCAATGGGCATTACCATATACTGAAATGAGACCCATTCTATTGCAAAAGTGGTCTTATGTCGATCTTCTAGGTGGATTCTGATCTGGTGATAGCCTGAAAAGCCATCAGTGAAGGAGTAGACCTCATTTCCTCCCACATTGTCTAATACTTCATCAATGAAAGGTGTTGGAAATGGATCATGAAGCAATGCGTCATTGAGTTTACGCAAGTTGACACAGATCCTGATGTCTCCTTTAGTTTTCTTTTCTTGCATGACCATGGGACTAACCCATTCGCTCTCTTCTACGGGCTCAATGATGCCTGCTGCTAGCATCTTATCAATCTCATCCTTAACTTTTTCTTTGTAGCGCAGATTTAATCTATATGGACGCTGCTTGACTGGTATAGCATCCTATTTCAATGGTATCCTCATTACTTCCAGGTCTCCAACTATTCCCTTCATCTCTGTGAACTTGGTGGGAAATAGGTCCTGATAGTCATGTAGCAAGTCTGCAATCTGTCCAACTGTTTCATTGGTCCAATAGTCTCCAATAGAGGCAAACTTTGGTTCTGTGTCTATGCCAATATTGATCTTTTTAATCTTGATCGGCTCTGTGATTGCTGGAATCTGTAGCTTTGGTCCATCAACATCGTGATTCCCTTCTGACTCTAGAATGTTGATGTTGCGAGGATCCTCATCCTCATCCTCTAGTTCTGCTTTGAAGTTATAGCACTCAAGCGCCTCTTCTAACTGGATGTCCCACTCAGGTTGAGTATGTACTGATAGGGTACAATCCTCAAATATCTTAATCTTTATTACATCTAGGGCCTGATCAACATTTGGATACTCAGATTCAAAAGCGAAGGTAAGTAGAAAGCTGTCTATTAGAAGTGGCCATGTAGTCGTTCCCTTGCACAATTCAGTCTCTGTGTACCAGTTCCGTGGAACTGTGTCCAAAGTGTGAATGAATTGGTGAACCCATTCATCCTCAGGAATGTCCGACCAATCCTGTTCACACGTCTGAATATGTGACCTGGGGTCACTTTCTCCTGTGTATCTCTGCTGGACATACTCTCTGTTGGTAGAGAATTTGATTGCCATCAATATCTTAAGATCATCCCATCATGGGATATTCTCTTTATGTGCATACCACCATCTTGCAGGTGTGGCTTGTACTGCAAGGTCCATAGCTACGATCCTCTGCTCATGAGGAATTTGTTGTTTAAACTGCGTGAGAAAGTCCTGGATATTTGTTAGACCATGAAATGATGGAATCTTGTTGATCTCTGTGCCAATCCATCGCAGTGACTTAGTCATGTACGCACATCTGCGCACTGAGACTTCGTAAAGTCTGTTCTGCCAGTTCTCTAGACCAACATCCGAATCCAATGTGCATGAGTTGTTGCATCGCCAACTAATGTTCCCTTCTGCGGTTGGATTGATGTAGTCGCTCTAGTTCGCAATCATCTGATAGAGACTCTCCATGTTACGTGCCTCTTCCTCTGCTCGGATAGGTTCAATGTATCTAGGACCCTGAAGAGTATCTAATGGTGCGATGACCTAGATCTACACATATTCAAAGTTCATTTGTCGTCTCTTTAAGACGATAACGGCCATGTTACCGATCACCCAATCAATGCCTAGTAGTGTTGGATATGGTCTACTATCGCCAATGATTTCTATAACTTCAAAGTCCGCAGAGCTATGAACTCCATCAATGTCAACTGGCACCTGTGATAATCGACCCAGGGGTGATACCCGCTGCTGATTAGCTAATCTGAGATGGATAGGTGATCTGACTAACTTAGGGCTACCCATCTGTTCCCATGTCTGCTTAGTCAGAACATTTACCTCTGATCCTAGATCTAGGATCACCTCATCCATTTCAAATTATCCAACATGTGCTGTGAGTCGCATCTCTCTTCCTGTTCTTGTATGTCCCATAATAATATGAACAGCACGCTGTGCACTGCTCACGGAAGAAGATGGTTGACACTGATCTATGATGCACTGAAGTTCTCTGATAGCTTGCTCATTTCTCATGAGTTTTAAACAACTTCGTAGGAATTATTGTACACTTCCTGTCAACTCGTCCTCGTCGCATGTGCCTGATGTGGTATCCTGCGATATTTGTACAGGGCTAATGCCACAAGGTGCTTGCTGCGGTACGCCCCTAAACGGCGGTACCTGCGATCCTGATTGCATAGGGTCATCAAAGAAATTCTTAGCTTCCTGAAATGTCTGTTTATTCTTCTGTACGTCAAGTGGTGTTGCTTTGTTAGGAGCTTTACGCACCCACTCCTGACCTGTGGTATTTTCAGTAACCTACGATGTCCCATTGGTGGAAGCACCGCTGCAAGTCACAATGTTGACTCTTGGTTCTGGTTCTTCCTGCTTAGCAGCAATAAGCTGGATGTTCTGGTGTACTGCTGGCTTAGGTTCTTTGATCTTAGCTATCAAGGTAGGACAGTCTTCTATAGCGTGATCGTAAGATTTGCAATAGTTACATGTGGTGGTAGGGCTCTGATAGTCCCTAGCATAATGTCCTAGAACTCCACAGTTGTAACAAGTGACTGGTCCGCGACCACGGCCAAAGCCTTCTCCCCAGCCAAAGCCTCCTCCACATCCTCATCCTCTGAATCCTCCTCCACAGCCAACATGAGTCTGATCATACTTTGGTCCTGCTGCTGGACCCTGTGTTTCTGATTGGACTCTATACAAGTCTTGCTTGCTCCCGACCATGAGATCATAGGCTCGACAATCGTGTTCATCATGGCCTACGGACTTGCAGAAGACACAGTATAATTTCTTAGGTGTTTGCATGTACTTATAAAGTAGAGGGCACTGGTGAGGTAGGTGTCCTCTTGTTTTGCATATTTCACACCACGGCCCGTGGGTCTGTGGTAAGGGGTTAGGAGCCCCGGTTGCTATATATTCTACAAATACTGGAAAATTATCTTTAGTATGGCCTTATGCTTTACACTTGATGCACCATATGTCTTGTGCAATCTCTTTCCCTTTCTTAAGCTCATGCATCTATATCGTGAGATTAGCCAACTGGTTTTGCAGATTTGCCATACCTATGTTGGTTTCAGCTAGAGGTGAAGCCTCTAGTTTCATCGCCATCTCCAATGCGTCGTCCTGTGTCTAGAGTTTCTGCTGCATTAATGGTAGTCTGATGTGAGGGAGAAATGCTGCAATAAACCATTCCTTATGCTGCTCTGGTGCAAACTCAAAGCTGACTTGGTCTATAAGGGCTTTACATTTTTTATCGAAGTCCCACACTAACTCTGTAGGTAATTGTTTGATGTCTTTGAGCTCTGTAATGCACTGTGACTCAGACTTAGGTTTCTTAAACTCTTTAATCATGGTGGTCCTGACCTGGACAAGTGTTCTGGGTACCGCTGTGGTGTACTTCATTAACCATGTTAAGGCTCATTCTCTCAGTGTGGTGACCAACTGTACAAGTTTACTATTATCATCATTGATTTCTTTAATGGTCCACACGGCTTCACATAGAAACCAATGTTGCTCTGGGTCCTCTGCCCCTGTACCCTTAAATATAGGTAGCTTCATATCATCCCCCATTCTATTTCTACGTGGTGGATGTTGATTTGTTGTGTTACTACCACTCGGTGGTGTAGGTGGACGTGATGTAGCGGTAGTATGTACTGTCTGGGAGATACTAGATGGAGTTCCTACGGGATTGTTCTGAGTCCCGATCTATTTCTGTGGGGTATAAGGGTGGTAAGGGATACCCCCTTCTGTTCTTTCTGTGGTACTGTGAATCTGTTGTCTAGTATTATCTAAACTGTCTTCAAGTATGGGAGAGCTGAAATCTACTTTGTATTTCTTTCCACTACGTGTACGTCCAATGTCATCAAAATCACTTTCAAACTCTTGTGACATTACTATATTTACTTATTCATCTGAAACTAGATCCGTTGTTCCTTTTTCATGTAATAACATCTTAATGGACAAGTTTAGAGATTTGAGGTACTTACCGCGATATCCTTTGAAGAAGTACCGCTCAGCCTCACTGAAGATTTTTCTCTGTTCAACTGCAAACTCTATGACGAAGCCTTCTAGCACACTCATAAGCTAGAAGTCTACTGTCCTCGTAATGGGATTATCAAGGTTCTTCACAGTCTGAATCAGCTCCAGTTTCCAGACAATGTTTCTTTTCTTCTTGAATATGCTCGTATCAGTCAACTTTGATAACCAGTCGTAAAGCTTGTTTCCAAAGGTCGCAAAAAATATAGCATGCAGGTCTGTAACGATATGTTTTTGTAACCAGTCCTATGTACTAAGTCTAGGACTCTTGTTCTCGTGTTCGGTAAACTCTTTCTCCTTAGACCCAACCCACTCGTTGATTTCATCTCTAGTAGGACACCACAAGAACATCAGTGCTGAGTTTGTTCAAAACCGGCAACGGAACCATTTGTTGGTCATTGGGCAGACCTGGGTTTACTATAATGTACCAACAACACCCCTAGCTCACTGGCCCTTTCGGCAACAGACCGCGGAGTGGCATGAATTCTCACCCAAAGTGATCCTAATGGGTTAGCCAAAGACTCAAGTGTTTAGACCAAGTTCTGTATAGCATCCTATGTGAGTCTCGCAGCTCTTCTTAGCCCGCGAGATGTCTCTTTTGTGCGACGCACAGTTTCCTCTTACTCGCGATGACTCTAACCTTTACCACATCGTCGTGTCCTCGGCAACACGTAACTCTTTCCTACGCTCGATCCTCAACCTACGGTATCGCGCACCACGGCTCCTCTGATGGTGCAATATTTCCTCCCTGCGATATCCTACCACTGTGGCTCAGCGTACTTACCGTTACTTGTGTTCAACTTACAGGACTCAACACACAAGACTGTTTTACACTGCAACTCTTAACTGTCTTGAGTGAAACTTAGACAAACTCTTATACAGAATACTTAAAGACTTCAACTTGCATCTATCCTTTTAATATGTTGTGAACTGAATAACACATACATACATTTACTGTAAGCAAAGTTCATGTAATGAATGACAGATATAACAAGTAAATACAATCACATGAATCAATCACATAACACTCTGATTTTACGTGGTTCACTTCCAGGTTAGAAGCTACGTCCACAGAACTGTGTTTCTGTATTATAACTTAAGAGAGGTACACAGTTCTGCTGCACCGCATATGCAGCTAGAGATATTCTGGGTAACTCCGCACACAGCCTGGAGCCCTTCTCTCTTAGATCTCTTCTCTATATTTCCTTCTTACAATATACTCTCACTCTCTCTCTCTCTCTCTCTATCAATCCCTGTGGATTGTTACAATAAAAAATAACAGTGAGCTAACAGACTACTGGACTCTCAAACTTGCTGATGTCTGAATAGCTACAGGTTACCCTAATAGCTCCAGAAGGACTGACTAGCTAACCTTTTTCAATACAAAATACATCCCTTTATAGGCGGCCCGAAGGTCTCACCATTACAACACTGTGGGCCTATCCCAACAGTAACCCAAAACCCTAACTAGTGACAGTCGGCATATCTATACATGGGGTAGCCGCTTTCCATCACACCACTGCTCTCTCCAGTATTCCATGCTTCCCGGCACTGACCATGGGTACTATGCACCGCTTCCCGTCTTCTGTGTTTCGTATTCAATACCTCGGCCTCGTCGCTCCTTTTCCTTTATGAGGGTAGTTGAGCCCTCCTGTCTTCACCGCTACCTTCAATGCAGTGGTTGAGCTCTCTCTTCTCGGCCGCTCAGGTACTATCATCTTCCTTGACTTCTCTGTCCCAAGAGTCACGGTTTTCGGCTCTGCTCTGCAGCTAGAAACATGCTACGGCGTCGTAGCTTTACCTTATCTCTTCATCTTCACCAAACTGTCTATCCACCAAAATGGCAGCTTCTCCTGTAGCTGCAGGACTCTGCTCAAACAGGTAGCCTCCATGGAAGCATACCAGTAGCTACTTGACATACATTCTAACTGGGCTAGAGTGGCTGAAACAGGGCATAAGGAGCAGGTTTAAGATACCTTACTACTCCAACCCATGTGTATACTCCATTGCAAAAACAACGTCTGCATTTGTTGGTTCACCGAGCTCCATGACCATGAATTGATCTCTGGATAGGTCTTATTTCCTGGTGTCATAGTCCTAAAACTTCAATTCTTGGAGTTCGAAAGCAATGGGATCCTGAGGTTGCGTGACACCTTCTGGAATAATGGGCTCTTCTAATAGTTCTGGTATGTCCACTAGCACTCTAACGGTGCATGGCTTCCTTAGTAACACATATGGAGGCAGCAAGTTCTTTTCTTCATCAGTCCACTCTACTTTTGGAGGTGATGGTGGTGGAGAAACCAGGTCGTCTCTGCGGACCTTTGGTATCTTCATTATAGGGCCAGTGGAAGTGGGGAGGTTTGCACTAGATGGGGCTCTAGCTATAAAAATTTGGGCTCTAGCCAGCTGTACTGGTGGCCGAGTTGTAGGTACCTTCATCAACTGGCCTCCTATCTATGGCAGACATGGTAGCCTCTATGAAGGTTTATGCGGTGCCTTCAACTTAGCCTACATCTTCTTCATCTTTTTCTTAGGTTGAGTGGGGTCAGGGACATAAGGTACCTCTACTATCGGGTAGGGAAACACTGGTGAAATAGTGGAATCTTTGATGTCACTAGAGAGCTCAATAATCATGGGATTTGACTCTAGGGAAGGGGTTCTGGTTCACTTAGCGGGCTCGACTCTCTGTTTTCTTGGATTTGTAAGGCAATGTAACGGTTACACAGAGAGAAGTAACTACTTGTTATAGGTGCTCAGATCCCCCTAGCTGTGACTAGCCACAATGATGGACCATCTGACGGAGCACATGGGCTCATCCTTCACTAGCTTTAGTCCCACACTTAGGTTCCATCATTTACTTGTCAAGGTAGTTAAGGGTAATACAACGGATGGGACCAAAAATCCCACCGCCATTCTCCTAGGACTTTCTAAATTAATGCTACTAATCTATCACTAGCGCTGAATATTTTTGGAATTCTTATGCATTTAATAGTCCGTCGAAGTCTGCTAGCTGTCTATCACTCCCCGCCAGTTGTCTCTTAACTGGTTCATTATTGGTTTTATAGGGCATTTTTCAGTGCAACTTCGATGGAGATGTTTTACTTCCCTATATCTTTCTCACAGTCATTGGGTGCTTCAAAAACTTGCTGTCATACATAAGAACAAGTTCGTCGACCTTGAAATCCTTTGTTATGATGTGGTGGTCATGCCATGATTTATGTCATTGTTTTTCTATGTTTTGATGGAAGCCTGGAATGAAGCATACTTCCTCCAATTGAATAAGCTACACAAGTCTTTCCTCTATGGTGTTAGTATTTGTCATCTATGTTAGTGCAGCAATTCGTAGGCTTGACACAATGTACTCCATAGACACAACTGCTTCTTGTCCATAGACTAAATGGAAAGGACTGTATCCAGTTAGTTGTTTACATGTTGTTCTGTAAGCCCATAATACTTCTAAGACTTTCTGGTCCTAGTCATCTCTACGCACATTACAGACCTTAGTCAAAGAATTCTTTAGTATCTTATTGAAGGCCTCCACAGTTCCATTTGCTTAAGGATGGTAGGGTGTTGTCTTCTTGTGTTGGATTTAGAATTCTACAGTCAGTTCAACAATTAGCTTATTTACAAAATGCGTACCTTGGTCACTGATAAGTATCTTTGGGCAACCAAACCTTGTGACGACATTTTCAAAAAGAAACTTTGTTGCGGTTGTGGCAGTGCAAGCTTTCATAGGTGCCACCTCTGCCCATCTTGTCAAGTAATCTATAGCAGTTATAATATAGCGTGCGCCATTCTCTTTCCCTAGTGGACTAATAGGGTCAAAAAAATCCAATGCCCATTTATCAAAGGCCTGCAGTGTAATTTGTGATGCGAGTGGCATTTCATCACGTCATGATGGTTTCCCTATTCTTTGACATTTATCACAATCACGACAGTATTTTCTTATATCCATATGTACAATTGGCCACCAGAGTCCAGCTTGCAAAATCTTGCACACCATTGCTTTCCCGGTGTAGTGTTCTCCTGAAACACCTGCATGCACTTCAGCCATTACCCATTGCCTTTCATGATCAAAGACACATCTGCACAGTATTTCATCTAGTCCCAACTTATACAGTTGTCCCATGATTAGTGTGAAATCTGAGGCCTTGACAACTAGTTGTTTCTTTTTCCATGTCGAATAACCTTCAGACGTAGGGCCTGTATTCAATAAGTGTATAATAGCATCAAATTCTTTATTGACAACATTGATAGCAAACAATTGCACATCCGATGGATTTTCCTCTAGGCTGGTGGGTTCCTCCCCACTTTCAATGCATGACAAGTGGTCAGGCCCAACATTCAGTCGACCTGGCTTCACAATGACTTAAATATCAAATTCTTGAAATAGGAGAATCCATCGGCAGATCTTTCCCCCCAACACTGGCTTATTGACCAGGTACTTCAGTGCAAAATGATCAGTGAACATTTTGATGTTTCCACCCAATAGATAGTGCCTAAAATTTTATAGCGCATATACCATTGCAAGCCATTCTCTTTCAGTTGTGGTGTAGTTTTTCTCTACTGTTGATAGTTTCCTGCTTGTGAATGCAATTGGGTGGTTAATTGCACCCCCTCCTGGTTGGGTTAATACTATACCCAGTGCAATTGATGATGCATCAACATGTACATGGAGTTTCTTTTTCCAATCCGGGAATATTAATATTGGTGCAGTAGCCATTTTGTTATTTATCTTATCCTGACTCTCCTAACAGTCTTTGTTCCACTCGAATTTGGCATCCTTATTCAGCAGTTTCTCCATTGGGGCAGTTATCTCCACATATCCTCTGATAAATTTCAGATAATATACAGTATTTCCCAGTGTGGATTTGAGTTGTGTGACAAATGTAGGTAGAGGCAAGTCTAGAATAATTGCCACCTTCGCAGGATCGACCAGGATCCCATCGCAGCATACCACATGGCCTAGTAGCACACCAAATGGTGCACAAAATATACATTTTCTCAAATTCAACACAATTTGATACTGGAAACACCTTTCCAGCATCACATGTAGATTATCAATATGGTCTCTTACCAAACCAAAGACTGTCTAGTCATCAAAATATACTTCAAGAAACTTATGAATGAAATCCTTTAAAAGCGGAAACTAATATTCTAGAAAAAATAGCAGGGGTGTTTTAAGGCCAAAGGGCATTATCGTGTATTTGTAGCATCCTCATTCTCTTACAAGTGTTCCTGGCAATAGAACCATTTGTTGGCCACTTTTCCTAACTCATATGACCGAAGTTCTGCGCAGCCCGTCAATCCAACAAACACCTGGGATACTGTCTCGACAGAGCAAGCCCCATCGGCAACACCTACGAAGCAGGTGCAGTCTCACCCAAGATATCTCTTCGATGGGTAACCATTAGAACCATGTTTCCACGATTGTGGAGGGATTGTATTTCTTTGGATTGCAGCCAAGAGCTCAATGAAGGCAACAAAATGGCTGGACAGAGGAGTCATCCATGCGCGACCGAGCACAAATATATTTCATTGCGTGCAACTTATCCCTGCTCTCAATCTCACAACTGGCATAGCTGATTCGCACTAACAGACCGTCTGAGACTTACGTCATGGTTTAAGACAGAAACACATAGGTCACTATACATCCATATTTCAACGGGACTTTCCCAAGAATTTATCTACTTATTACAGTATAACATCATACACTTAATCAATATTCCAGCATTATACAAAAAGTAAATAACTAACATTCACATAAAAATTCACAGCATTAATCATCCATTCAACACAAGAAATAACGTGGAAACCCATCTGGGAAAAACCACCAAGGTGCTCTTCATCTGGCATGAGAAAAGGATATAGCCCCTTGCAGTCTACAGGATACATACTGATCTTGAGATAGGTCTTTATGACTCTGACTTATGGTTTTCATGCTCTCTATTTTTTTCTTCTATCCTACCTCTACTCCTAGAAGTCTGCACACACAGCATCCAGATCCTCGGCTCAACAACCTCCTATCACTACCAAACTCTTCCTGAGTCTTCCCTTTCTCTGATCCCTACAACATTACAACAAACCGATGTCCTTCACCATGGAATCCCAATGAATAAATGAACAATCACTGGAAATATGACCTAGACATAGTTACGACCGACTAAAAGCAGTCACAACCCACTTAACCAACCCTTTTTCCCTTAAATCCCTCCTATTTATACTATTTTACATGGCCACCTAGGGCCGATTACATACACGAAGTCTGTTAACTATCACCATCAGGCACCCCTCAGGCTACAGCTGTGGTGATTATGACTTGACACGAGGCACTATCATACTGACTTACAAATATCCCCTCATATGTGTGTAGCTGCAGGCTTAAGCCGCCTTAAACGGCCATGATCTAGATTATGCACCTGTCACTTTCCACACATTATCACGTGCATGCTCCTGTTCTTTCCTTTCCTTTGTCGGGCATCTCTCCATTCTATCTACGCCAGTCCTTTGCTTCCTTCACAATTTTCCTTTTTTTCTATCGCACGCACAGTGCACCTTCTTTGCTTGCGCATGCGAGCTTCTTCATTATGCTCCTTTCCCAGTCCAACAGGACCCCAAAAATGACATGTGGCTCATCCCGANTACGCAGCTAACTTTGCAAAAAAAAAAAAAAAAAATCTTGCGCATTTTCTCCTGCCTCCTGGCTTGTGCACCTTGTTCCTTATGCATTTTTTTTTTGGCGATGTTTCCTGCACTGCAGCTTCTTGCCATAATTATAATACTTTCTATATTATAACACTGATACAGTTTCTTCCTTGGAAACATTGAAAGACTCTTAATGCGGAGTTCCAATTCTGAATTCCTTTGGGAAGACAAAGTAAGCTATGCGCTTCTAATTGAGACCAACATCCCAATGAATAGTAATGGTGTATTTGCTCTGGGACTCTTTCATCATCTTATCATATTCCGCCTCCATTTTCACCAAGGTTTGTTAGTGTTTCATTCTGAAAAAGCAATCCAATTATTATTCTCATTCTCAGGCTGCCATGGTTTTTCTTGTGCTTGTGACACTTGTCTCTTAATGTTCTTCCTTGATTTCATCATTTTCTTCATCCTCCTTTTCCCCATCTTCTTGCTTTGCCACTTTCCATTCTACAGAGTTGGGCAGTCTAGCGCCCAACCGAAGGTATGAGCTTGGAAGCATGAGGCATCATCCATATTGAAAACCAAAGTATCCCCGAATTCAAGGGAGTGATTAGAGGCAAGTGATCCACCAAACTTTGAGGAATTTCACCTAAGCATCATAGTCTACAAGCCATATCTATCCATGTATCCCTTCTCTATTTTTTCCCCACACATAGGCCTCGCTTAGAATGCTGAAACATAGGCCTACTCACCAACCCTATAGACTTTTTCAAATGTAACAAGGACTCTGGTCCCTACCCTACAGCCTTTGTCAAATGAGGCAAGGACTCTAGTCCTTGCAAAAGTCCTTGTAGGTGTCATAGTCAGGGCTTCTAACCTACTAAAAATTAAATAGACAAGGATGACATCACCAGAGACTTCTAGCTGGATCAGAATGACTTGCA
This sequence comes from Pseudotsuga menziesii, assembly GCA_001517045.1. Classification (NCBI taxonomy): domain Eukaryota; kingdom Viridiplantae; phylum Streptophyta; class Pinopsida; order Pinales; family Pinaceae; genus Pseudotsuga; species Pseudotsuga menziesii. The sequence continues at coordinate 21,105 of LPNX010617886.1, read as the reverse complement.
GACTGTTGCCATCTTTCTTATTCCCATATTCAGAGATACCTGAAACACTGAAGGCTATAGCAACTACTTTAGCCTGCAAGGTTTCTCACCATGACACACCCCAACCCATTTTTAATTGTAACTAGTTCTCAAGCAACACGACCAAGTGATGTTTTCTCTAGGGGCACCCATATCTTATAGGAGGAGCATTGGGTCACCTGTCGTGTAGGCTTATCTAGGTGCATCATTAGGAAAATACCTTCCCTTGGTGTAACAGATCCACCTCTCATATTTGATATGATTAATAGTATCGTCATTCTTTCGTACTGACAGTACTCATCAATATTGATGTAATGGGTAGTTACCGTCACAGACTTTCCCACACTTGATCCACATAGGGCGATGTCTTGTCGCGAGTGCCAAATCTTTGTGGAATATTTATGCATTTAACGATCTGTTAGTGCCTGCTAGATATCTGGGACCTCCCGCCATTTGTCTCTTAATTAGTTTGTTGGCGGGTTTATAGGGCACCATTATTTCCGTGCAACTTCCTCTTTCTATGCAGTTTCATATTTTCGTGCATGCTGCACCAAGGATGCCTCTCTTGCTAGTTTCCTCTTTCTTTCTTTTTTGTGCTCCTCAGCTTGATTTCCTTGCACACTTTTAAGTTTCCAGCACCAGCTCAGGCTGCGTAGTAGGATGAACCTTTTCCTGGAATGTCTTCACCATCTATTGAACCTTATCGACTTCCTCTACAACTTCCTCTGCTTGTGTGGAGAAATGCTCAACACGGTCGGGATGGACATGTTTTGATGATTTCACCTCTATTGCTTGTATTATGCCTTGAATTTTTTTATGTACCAGCTGAATAAAGTCTGTGATCCACGTGGCTTCTGACTAATGCGAATCAACCTCATTTTCCCTAGAATTTTCTTGTTCATGAAGGTTCTGCACTTCTTGCTGCAGTCTTTTGATCTCTGCATTTTTTACAACCTTCTATTGGAGGGGAAGCTTCCTCATTTCTACCTTTGCAGCAATAATTTTCTCATCTACCTCTTGAACATTCTGTCTGATTTCCTCAACTGTCTCATCTTCTTGCAGCACTCCCCAAATGGTAGGGACAAAATCTGCAGCCTTTGTGCAAAGTGCTTCGCCTTCTCTTATTTTAACAGTAGTTTTAGACGCTGCTCTTATTCTTTCCTCAAGCACCTCTAGGGGTGTGGTTGGCATCTACCTAGCTTGCAACTCCTCCACCTGCTGCCGAAGATTTTGTGTGATCTTTGCAAGCATGGTCACTTTAGCCAGGTGTTGGAAAACCCCACCAACAAAGACTCATCAACAGGATTTCCTACTCTGTAGATGCCCAACTAGAGCAATTTCCCTGAGCACCAACCCATACAGGTTTCACCTTTCCCAGAAACATCCATAGAGTGGACAAAGTCTCACCCAAGATGTTTAAGGGAGAGTTGTGAGAACCAAGTTTCTGGCAGTAGGAAGGGAAGATATGGCATCCACGAATTTGACAGCATAACTATTAGATTGTAGAACTAAGACAGTCCTCACAGCTCATCTTCATGACTACATATCTAACAGATCACATCATTCATTCATCACAGTAGTGTTATCACAGCATAATCATTCATAAAAGAAATTCAATCATCATTTAACAGGAGTATGAAAGAATTGGTATAGGACGCCTCATCAGTTTATTACAACAACATTAGTAAATCATAACAGATTCAACACACTTGTCAATGAAATCACAAGAGAGAAATAAGAAAACATAAGACAATATTTATGCAACAACCATCATGTCATATTAATTCTACAACAGATCCAAAACAGATAATTATTCTCCACAGCAGGAGACCGGTTACATCCCAAAATTCAGTATCTGACACAAACAGATCGCAGATTGTTCAAAACAGAAGACTCGTCAATACCATAGATAGATTGCAACAGATATCATCCATACGATTCTCCTCTTACAATTGCAAAACTATCTCTATATTTAGGCTTGTACCTTTACATCAAAGGTCCACTTCTAACTAACTTATACCTACTCATGACCTATGTCCACAAAACATGGTCAATTAATACATTAAATATTAAAAATGGTTAACTTTCTGCCCCATCACACTGATATAGGCTTGCGTAGTGTTGAATGAGCTTGCACAGCTATCGCGACACTGCACAACTCACTTACCCAAAACCCCTGCCAACAGGCCCCCAACAGAGTCTTGTGGCTCGTCCTCAAGCCATGTCAGGTTGACAGGGTATACGCTGATGTCTTGTCCTTGAAATATTCAAATTGCTGCGAGATCTCGCAAACCTGGAGCTAGAATTTTTCGGTCACGCTTTGACAATTGAGCAAATTCTATTGCACAGGGTGTGCTTCCCCAACCTTGTTGTTGACCACCTTCTGACTTTATTTCACTACCTGCAGTGTTGTGACTTCTTTGATAGCAAGCTGCCCACCAACTTCTTGAAACTCATCCAACTGGGCACGACGCTTTTGTTGGTGTTATTGGGCATGGGCAGCTCTCTATTGTAGTTCCTTCAATTCCTTAGACCGTGTGATCTGTACCATGAGCAGCAGTGCTCACAGCGATGTCTTCAGTGTCATCAAATATCCTTTCGCTTCTTGTACCTACATGGTTAACCAGTCGAACTGTTCATCCTGGACAACGCTTTGCCAAAACTGCGTCATTGCCTCCATTTGGTGGCAAAACCCAACAACAAATCCTTGTCAATAGGGGTTCCTACTCTATCGATGCCCAACCAGCGCATTCTCCCTGAGCACCGGCCCAAACAGGTTTCACCCTACATAACAACATCCGCAAAGAGAACAAAGTCTCACTTGAGATGTTAAAGGGAGAGTTGTCGGAACCGAGTTTTCGGTAGTAGGAAGGGAAGATATGGCATCCACAACTTTGAAAACATAACTATTAGACTGCAAAACTAAGAAAGTCCTCACAGCTCATATTCATGACTACAGATATAACAGATTGCATCATTCATTCATCGCAGTAGTGTTATCGTAGCATAATCATTCATAAAACAACTTCAATCATCATTTAACAGGAGTATGACAGAAGTGGGATAGGATGCCTCATCACTTTATTATAGCAACATCAGTAAATCATAATAGATTCAACACACTTCTCATTGATATCGCAGTAGAGAAACAGGAAAACAGAAGACAATATTTATGCAACAACCGTCATGTCATATTAATTCTGCAATAGATCCAAAATAGATAATTCTTCTCCACAGCAAAAGACCGGTTACATCCCAAAATTCAATATCTAACACAGAAAAATTGCATATTGTTCAAAACAAAAGACTCATCAAGACCATAGATAGATCGCAACAGATCTCATCCATACGATTCTGCTCTTACAATTGCAAAACTAGATCTATATATAGGCTTGCGCCTTTACATCAAAGGTCCACTTCTAACTAACTTCTACCCACTAATGACCTATCTCCACAAAACGTGGTCAATTAATACATTAAATATTAAAAATGGTTAACTTTTCGCACCATTGTGCTGATCTGGCCTTGCGTGGTGTCACATGAGCTTGCGCAGCTGCCGCGATGTTGTGCAACTCACTTACCCAAAACCCTTGCCAACAGGCCCCCAACACAGTCTTGTGGCTCCTCCTCGAGCCACGTCAGGTTGAAAGGGTATACGCCAATGTCTTGTCCTTGAAATCTTCAAACTGCTACAAGATCTCGTGAACCTAGAGCTAGATTTTTTCGGTCGTGCTTTGACAGCTGAGCAAAGTCTATTGCACGAGGTGCGCTTCCCTAGCCTTGTTGTCGACCATCTTCTGACTTTCTTGCATCGCCTGTAGCGTTGTGACTTCTTTGACAACCAGCTGCCCACCAAATTCTTGAAACTCATCCAACTAGACACGACGCTTTTGTTGGCATTCTTGGGCGTGGGTAGCTCTCTATTGTAGGTCCTTCAATTCCTCATACCGTGTGATCTGCACCATGAGCGGTAGTGCATGCAGTGACGTCTTCAGTGTCATCAACTGTAATTCCACTTATTTCACCTACATGGTTAACCGATCGAGTTGTTTGTCCTATATAATGCTTTGCTAGAACTATGTTGTCGCCTCCATAATGGCCTTCACTTCTTGCTCCATTGTTTCAAACTGGGCCGCTATCTCCTCGATAGTAGCCTTCCTCTCGGCAACCTGCTTTGGCAATGTCTCTGGATGAACTAGGGCATTGAGCAGAAGGTTGGTGTCTTGAATTTGGGCAATAACTTCCCCAAGTCACTTGGCCTTAGTGACTGCAATAAGCTCGGTCATGCTCTCAAAGATATGTTGACAAGCCTCATCAATAGCTTGCTCAACTTTGCCAACACTTGCATAGAGCTATGATGAGGCAATATTGCGCCTTCTTCAACTCGATGATTTCCTCGGTAGCCTTACACTACAGCTTAGCTTGTGCTACCTTCAATGCATTGATCTCTCATACCTTCTCTTCCGCTAGCTGCACCCTGACCTGATGCAGCTCCTCCGCTTCTTCTTGCAGCTTCTTTGTTGCACTCTATGACTGCACATACTCAGCATGAAGCTCCTTCTGCCTATCCGCCAATTCCTAGGAAAGAACCTGTTGCAGCTCCACTAGCACTTGATCAAGTAACTTTTTTAGATCCAAGGCAACACTCTGGATTGGCCGCAGTAACAGGTTCACTTCTTCACTCCTCGCGTCGATCATAGTTGGGGGAACTTGAACGTTCCTAGCCAATGGCTCAGTGTTGATCGACGTGACTTCCTACATCACATGTCTCCCAGGTGTCTACTTGGAAACAACATCAAAAATAGAATTCAACCTATCTCTTATCATAGTAAACTCTTCATGGTTGGACTCTCGTATCGCTTGCGTCGCAGCCTCAGAGGAGTCAGTGACTACTTTGATGAGCCGTTGTAGTTGGTCCTCCATCCATAACTAGGTACCACTACCCATGTCATATTCTTGGAAACATTTGGTTTGAGTTTCCTCCTGCATGCGATGTGCTTTGGCCTCAGGGTCCATCGACGACTCATTGTCAGAGTCGTGAACACTCAGCTCCTTCTGGACAGGCTCATCTAGGGCATCAGGTGGTGGCTCCTTGAAGAGTTCCTCTTGACTCACTAGGTTGTGCCATTTAGTCGACCACTCCTGAACGATAGCATCAGTAACTTTGTAGGCCAGAGGTATCCATTGCGTGTTGGGGTCCCGTCATGCCTGGATATATATGGAGTGAGGCTCGATTGCAAACTGAATGAGTCATTGATACTTGGTCACTATGTAATTGGATAGGCAAGGAAATTTGATAGTTGTAGATTGGAGCACTTCCCAATATACCCAAAAGTGGATCACGTAGTCCGCCTATCGAATGGGATCCTCAACCCACCACAAATTATGATATCGTGCGTCATGGCACACCTTCACCGCATCAACTTCCATCGGCTAATAATCGTCGGGTTCCATCCATGCAACAAGCGCAATGAGAATTAATAGCCAACTGTAGGAAAATGGCCACCTAGCCTAAGCAGTGAGAGCATCATCAAGCAATTTCTTAAGAAAAAACAAGTACCAATTCATTTGTATTCCTTCAGTGCATCTTTGTGCACATGTGACCACGCCCAAGTTGCACTGGACCGGTCGATTTCCCTAAACAACCTTACTCGCCAAATACGCGCTCCGATATGCATTGCTTGTGAATTAATGTTGTTGATACAATAGGCGCATCCATCACGCTGTAATCCAAAGTGCTCCTTTAGATGCTTGGCAAGCTTCTTGTCAGTATCCTGCCCGTGGATATATTGCATCAGATCTTCCCCGGCCTTCAGCAAGCCCGTAATGTTTGCAATTAAGTTGACCATGACCGAAATGGGCTCATTTAACCAAAGCATCCCACCATGAAAGTAGGCCAAGAGTTGTTTAACACATGCATGAGGTTCATTCAATCACCCAAAGTGAGGCACATTGATGAGCCCCAACAATCCATATTTATTCAACCCGCTCACCCATGGTTGAGGAATCCTATGAATCGGTGCACCAGGCGTCATCGGAACTGATTCATAAGGCTCATCACAGAAATATTTAAGCAACAGTAAATCAAGGTCTTCAAACTCCAGTTTGATGAATGCAGGGATGATATCGACCGAGCAAGTCATCCCTTCTGGAAACGGCGGCAATTTGGGAGGATAATTCTGATTCTTCGTTGGCTTCCTCGACTTCGCTCTGAGATGCGATGGAGCGACATATCCCAGGATTTATCATTAACAGAAACACCCCTGGGTGCTTCAGACTCTATATATCCCAAGCTCGATGGCTCGGTCTGGGAAGTCCCCTCTCCTTTCACTCTAGCCGAAGTGCGGGTGTGCCTCTTCTGCAGTGGCATGGAACTGGGCTTCTGAGCCTGTCGCTTTCTTTTGGGGATCAACGAAGATCATACCAGCATACTCGTGACTTATTCTTCAATATTCATGGGCCAAATGGGGGATTCCTGCTCACTAGAAATCTCAATTGCATCGAGGTTTCTTAGCTTGCCACACTCCCCAAACCTTACTATGCACCCAATGACTCTACACATCTACTTTGCAATTCACACTCTATACTCTTCTCAGCTCAACACTCTGCTCACTCAACTGAACTACTCTGAACAATTCCTTCCTCCCGTGTCTCGCGCACTTTTTATAGCCACTTCATAATCCGAAATCATCATTACCAAATCCACCATGTCCATCATGACCAAATCCATCAGTAATGACCCCAAATCTGCCATCAATATTACCCATCTAATGGTCAGATCGACATTAATGCATGTCACTTCAACAAGCACCACTAGCTAACTGTTTTAACCACCTGTATTTATTGTTGATTTGACTAACCCATA
>LPNX010617886.1:0-13093 GCA_001517045.1 Pseudotsuga menziesii | reverse complement strand
CGAGTGTCGGCAGTACTGCACCATCTAATTACTGTAACTGAACTGCACCTCCAAAAGTAATGCAATGAACAAGATACAGGCCTAATCAGTGCATCTGTAACTTACCTAGGTGCTTCATGAACTTGCTGTCGTATAACAACACCAAATCTCCTTCTGCAAATTGTTTTTTCTTAATGTGGTGATCATGCCATGCCTTCTGTCGATCCTTCACAACATGCTAGTGGAAGCCTACAATAAAATGGTCCTCTTCAAGCTGGATCAACTATGCAATTCACTCTTCTAATGTTTTTGTATCATCCATGCCGGTCACCACAGCAATGCGCAAACTAGGAATAATATATTCCATGGACATAACTGCCTCTTGTCCATATACCAGCTTAAATGGTGTTTTTCCTGTTAGCCATGTACAAGTGGTGCGATAGGCCCATAGCACCACTCAAATTTTCAATTCCGAGTCATCGCGATTAGCATTACATACCTTTGTCAATGCGGTTTCCAAAATTTTGTTGAACACCTCAACAGTCCCATTCTCCTGCAGATGGTATGGTGTGCTTTTCTTATGTTGCACCTACAACTCCTTAGTTAGTGCTCACATAGTGTGGTTGATAAAATGACTACCCTGTTCACTCATCAATATCTTATGACACTGAAACTGTGTCACAATATTCTCAAATATGAAATTCGTTGCTGTTGCAGCAGTACAATCCACGACTGGTGCGGCCTCTGCCCACCTGGTCATATAATCAGTGGTGGTAATGATGTATTGTGCACCATTCCTCTACCCCAGTGGATTAATGGGACCTACAAAATCCACTTCCCATTTATCAAAAGGTTGTAGTGTTACCTATGGCACAAGCGGCATCTTATCCCGCCATGATGGTTTACCGACCGCTGGCAGACGTCACAACTCCTTGCACAGTCTACAACATCATTATGCAATGTAGGCCACCATATCCTAGTGTGCAACACCATCTACGCGTTATCCCTTCCTCCATAGTGACCTCTTGTGATTCCTGCATGTGCTTCTTCTAGAATGGGTCCCTTCTCATGCGGTAGGATTCACCGTCATAAGATTTCATCTGGTCTAAGTTTGTATAACTTCCTAGCAATTAGCTAGAAATATAAAGCTTTTACTACCAACTGCTTCTTCTAACTAGTCGGCATGTCCTCTGGAGAAACTCCTTTTGTTAAGAACTGAATGATTGGAGCAAAGTGGTCATCTGCGATCTCTACCTGGAACAGTTGCGCATCTGGCAGTTCATCATCAATATTGGTAGGTTCTTCTTCGGTCTCGATGCGAGACAGGTGATCAAGACTAGCATTCAACCGGTCTGGCTTCACAACTATTTCAAAGTCAAATTCCTAAAAAAGTAGCAGCCACTGGAAAATATTCTCCCCCAACACAGGCTTATTGACCAAGTATTGCAAGCCAGAATGATCGGTGAACATCTTGAAGTGACTACCTGACAAATAGTGCCTAAACTTTTGGAAGGAATAAACCATCGCCAAGGCTTCTCTTTTAGTCGTTGTGTAATTTTGTTCAGGAAACAACAATTTCCTACTGGCATATGTGATCGGATGATCCAGGTCGTCCTCACCCGGTTGCGCAAGCACAACCCCCAGCGCAACAGAAGAGGCGTCGACATGCACATGGAACTCCTTGTTCCAATCAGGGAATACTAGTATGGGTGCGGAGGCCATCTTGCCCTTCAGTGTGTCAAAACTTCCTTGACATTATTGACTCCATTCAAATGCAGCATCCTTCTATAAGAGCTTCTCCATAGGGGCAGTAATCGCAGTGTATCCTTTAATGAAGTTGTGATAGTACCCCATGTGCCCTAGCGTTTCTCGAAGCATCTTCACATTGGTCGGCAATGGAAAACTAAGAATTAGCATGATATTCGATGGATCAACCAACATACCTTCCTTACATACTATGTGTCCAAGAAGCATTCCGAAAGGCATGCATAAAATGCACTTCTTTGAGTTTAGTGTGATTCCATGTCGTCAACATCGTTCCAGCATCAATCACGGGTTTGCTAAGTGATCTCTAACCAAACCATAGACTGTCCAGTCATCCATGTATACCTGTAGGAATTTTTGAATGAAATCTTTGAACGCATTGACAACTACCCGAGAACATATTGTTGGTGCATTCTTCATCCCAAACATGTTGGAATATAATAAACCCACTCATAAAATAATTAATCATTATTTGATTAATTTCCTACCCACTAGCTTAGATAGTTGGCATCCACTTGCACCTTAGAGTCAACACTTGCCATCTATATCCTAGGAATGATTTATTTCTTATTCTGGCTTGATCTTGACCACTTTATGGCCATCCAGAATTGGTAACTGTGCTTTACAGCAAAATATGTTTTATTCTACTTTTTCTGCTTTACCCTGCTTTTCTATGGATAAGGTAAATCTAGTTAACTAGGAAACTGGCAGCTTTTGTTGCCAACCCATCCTCCATTATTTTCTCTCCATATTCTAGGATTAGCAAGTCTTTCCTTCACTCATCATCACTCACACATGCTATTGCTAATTCGTGAGGTGCTTGGTAGATTGGGAAAGTGCTTTAGTCAACTATGGGGTTTATCGTAATTTGTAAGCCTGCTTTATGAGCTAGCTTGAGTTGTCTTCATGCAACTCCTTTTTCCTTTATAAGGATGTATTACCTATGTAATAATATCAATTATCATTTATTGATCATTCATTAATGTGTGTTCAGTATTTCTTCTTCTTCTCTCCTTATGCTAATTCTCTACAATTCTTTGTGAGGTTAATTGTGTGCCTAGATCCTTATCCTGTTTATGAAATTCCTTATGCCATCAAGGCTTTAGAATTTCTACAAAATGGCATGACTGTATATTGAAAAAAAACCCATTTAGTGAAAAATGTGTTCTTATGGTGATCATCCTTTGTAATCCGGATCTGATGGTACCCCGAAAAGCCATTTTTGAAGGAATACATCTCCTGATTGCCTACTCCTTCAAGGACCTCATTTGTAAATAGATTCGGGAATGGATCATGCATGCAAGCATCATTCAACTTTATTAGGTTGATGCAAATGCAGACTTCACCGGTCTTTTTATCCTGAACCACCATAGGGCTTATCCACTCTAATTCTTCTACAAGCTCAATGATCCCAGCATCCAGCATCTGGTCGATCTTAGCCTTCACACAGTCCTTGTATTGTGGGTTCAGTTAATATGACCTCTGTCGCATAGGTTTTGCATCTGGTTTCAATGGGATTTTCATCTCCCCTAGGTCCCATAATATCCCCTTCATTTATGAGAACCGATTCAAAAAAAGATCCTGGAATTCATGTAGTAGGTCCGTGATTTTGGCCATTGTTTCCTCATTTTAATAGTCCCCAATATTGGAAAATTTGGGGTTTTCTTCCATCCCAATGTTGACTTTCCTGATCTTCAGCGGCTGACTCATAGAATCCGTCAGTATTTCTGGCGCTGCAACATCGCAGCTTCCTTCTGACTCCGGAATATTAACATTCTGCAACTCATCATCATCTTCAGGTTCCCTAGATAGATTGTAACATGTCATCATAGAATACATCGAGCAATTTTCATGTGGATCAACTGGGTATGCAACAGGAACGATCTTCAGCGCTACGTCGCAGATGATTTGTAATGCATTATGTACCTCCAGGTTGGCATCCTGGAAACTAAACGTCTACGCAAAGCAAACAGACAACTCCTCCCAAGTAGTTATAGTTCTGCATATTTCTACCACTACATACCAAGATCTCAGCATCTCATCTAGGGTATGAACAAAAGCATGGACCCACTCATCTCTAGGTCATGATGCCCATAAGGCCTGACATTCCATCAAATGACTGTTGGGGTCATTTTGTCCATCGTATCGCCCAGCATGATAGACCTCCAAATCACTGAAGTGCACCATCATCAGTCTCTGATACTGTCTAGCCATGGATCAGTTGCTTGTGCGTCGCCCACCATCAGGTCGGGGTAGCATTCAGTGCTACATCTAGGGCCAATGCCCTTTGTGTTTCAAACACTTTCTCTTCGAATTATCGAAGGAAATATGATAACGCTGGAATCCCTTCATAAATTGGCAACTCAAAATTCTCGTTTTCTATGTGATGAAGAGACTATGTGATCAACCCGCATTTTCTGAATGACACCTCATATATCCTATTCTGCCAATTTTCCAGAGCATCGTCAGAATCAGAGGACGCAGAACTAGCACTGCATCATCTAATTTCACCATTGAAGGTAGGGTGGATATAGTCTTCAGAGATATTATAGGCGTGATCCCAACTTCTACCGACTTCATCCCTCACAGGTTCAATATACCGATGTCCTTTCTGAGGGTCCATGGGAGCAATAACTTTGACATCCTAATTCTCAAATGTCATAACCTATTTTTTGAAATTGATAACCGCCATGCTATCATTATCCCACCCAATCCGTAGTAGTGTAGGATAGGAACCTCCATCTTCGACCACTTCTATCACATCAAAATCAACATGCATTTTCATACCTTCAATATCGACAGCCAGGTTTGAGACATGACCAATAGGATAAACCTTTTCCTGATTCACTAGTCACAGTTGTACCGGTGACCATCCCAATGGAAGCTTCCCCATCAGTTTTTCTTGGTTAGAATTTTTAAATCTGATCTGAGATTTAGAATAACTGATTCAACCTCGTAATATTCAATCTGGATGTTCATCCTCATCTCCTTGCCTGTCTTCCTCTTTTGCAAGGAGTTCACCGTGGAATCCTTCAATGTCTTATCTCGATGGTACAACAACTTCTCAATCTTGACAAGGGCTTCAGGATCCCTTGCCAGCGACAGACAACTCTCAAAGAACTTCTACAAGGTATCATGCTACCGCAATATTCCTGCCTCCATAGATGGATCAAAATCAGATGACATGTCGATAATAGGTAACTTACCTAGATTTCTCCCGATTGCATGCTTGGCATCGAAGAAGGTGTCTTTCTCTATCGTAATATCAAATATACCTTTTTCTTTCCAACAAACCAAATTTTTTGATGCGGTCCATATTCTCTAGTTGTTGCACCGGCGTGAGTGACAACCCCAATGTTGACATCCTTCATTCTTGGTTCAGCTTGAATTGTTGCAACTGTCGATCCTTGGTTCGGGTTCTGGACTTGATTCAATGGGGGGTTCTGATTAAGTGGTGGGTTCATCGCCGTATTCTGAGTTTGTGGTGGGATCTGATTATGCATCGTCGCTTGGTTCTATTTCTATTGTGGGGGGTTTGTTTGCTGCTGGACATAATGTGCAACTTGAACATATTGTGGTTGAGGCTGAATGACCGGTACCTGATTATACTATGGTCGTGGCACATACTATGGTTGTGCTACAAGCTGCGACTGAGGTGCAAACTATTGTTGCGATGTAAAATGTTGCTGCAGTTGTGATAGGATAAACTGGATATGGGGTGGTGGTGTATACTGTACATGCGCTGCTAGTTGTGCCATCTGTGGCTGTTCTTGCTTTGCCTGAGGGTCCTCACCTTTCACAAAGTAGGAATCATATGTCCTTTCTAGGAGCAAGTCATAAGCTCGACATGTTTTTTCATCGTTTCCTACTGACTGACAAAAGGTACAATACAGACTCTCTATCTTGGTAACCATCTTTTTCACGTAGTCGCAGTTCTCATGTCGATGCCCATAGACTTGACATATGCGGCACCATGGTACACCAGCGCAGCTCAATGGGTTCGGGGATCCTAAAAGAAAATAATTTGGAACGTCGGACATGTATCCTTAATGTGTCCATCCACATGACACCAGGTGCACCAAAGGTCCTCATGATATTCCTTAGCCTTCTTGATATCTTGCAGTTGGAGTGTCAGATTGTCCAACTGTGCTTGAATCTAGTTCATCCCGACTGTGGTTTCTCCTACTGGCGATGCTTCTAATTTCATCATGATTTCCAAAGCCTCACATTAGCAGTTGTCTGATATGTGGGACGAGCACGATGATGAACCACTCCTTGTGTTGAACATCACTCATCTGGAAGCTGACTTGAGCCATCAACATCTTAAACCATTGATCAAAGTCCCAAATTGTTTCATTGGGGAACTGCTTGATTTATTTCAACTTGGTAATATAAAGGGCCTCTGATTTTGGCTTCTTGAGTTCTTCAAATAACCCCTTACGAATCTCATCCAATGTTTTCACTGTACCTCCCTGAGGAACCAACATGAATCTCATGTGCCAATCCAGCACACGACCCCTAAGGGTAGTTTCCAACTAGCTTTTCTTGATATCGTCATCCATGATCTGTCGGGTGGTCCAGATCACCTTGCACAAGAACCATTATTGCTCTGGGTCATCGGTCTCGTTTCCATGTAATATTGGTAAATTCATTTCGTCACCCACCATTCTGGGCCTTCTTCCTCTGGCTACATTATATTTTTAACATTAAGCTAGCATAACATTAGGATCTTTAACTAAGAGAACAAAAATCATAGCAATCAAACACAAGAGACAATGAACACAATGTTTTTCTCAGGGAAACCATAAATGGAGAAAACCCAGCAACTTCCTCAGAGATAGAATCAGCACCAAAACTAAAACCTCAAAATAGTAAGATGATCTCCCGACAGCAGTAACATCTTTCTTCCTTTCCCCAGTGTCTTTCTCTTCCTCAGCTATGTGCTACAACTGAGTGTGGATGAGTGTGTGATAAATAGATAGGCCAGCTCTCTATTTATACTAATTCCCGACTTGACTAAACCCTACTAGGGCCAACCTCCTAGGAGATTCTAATAACCCTAGTGCCCCGAAACTACGGGGACTTTAACCCTTAGACAATAGGAGGGTTACCCACCTTGACTTGACATGACTTGCTTACATTATACAAACTCCCAATAGGAACATCAGGGCATGACATGACTCAAGTACATTAAAATACATCCCAAAATAAACATCGAGTTACAATACATAAGAAATACAAGTGAATACATTCCGAAGTTACAATTACATCAACACTCCCTCTTAACTAGGAAGGTATTCTCTCAACACAATTTAACAGCACAAGTATTCTTCTCTATATCATATGGGTCATCATCAAGCTCTTTTCATCTTCAAGTCATCTTCATGTTCAATTCCTCTTCATCTTCAAGTCATATTTCATTATCAGATTTGGATCATCACTGGATCTGGATCATCCCTCGATCTGGATCATCACTAGACATCATCACTGGATCTGGATCATCACTGGACATCATCACTGGATCTGGATCATCACTCGATCTAGATCATCACTAGACATCATCACTGGATCTAGATCCTCACTCGATCTGGATCAGTACCATAGATTCTGTCTCATGATTCTTCTCATCACAGGAAGTTCTATAGAGCCATCCCTTTTTCATGCTGGGTGTAGGCCTATCCTCCATGTAGGTCTTTCTCAGTGCTTATATCTGACCCTAAGTCAGAATGGCCTATCCAGCACTTACATCTAACCTTGACTCGTCAGAAAGGCACTCCCAACACTCACATCTGACCATAAGAGGAACCTAATCCCCTCACCATTTCAGAATGGCCCAGCCCTTACATCTGACCATGGAAGGAACCTCATCCTCTCTCATGTCAGAATGGCCCAGCCCTTACATCTAACCTACTCATTATAATGGCCCAGCACTTATATCTGACCTACTCATCATAATGGCATGCACTCACATCTGATCTTGTAGGAACCAATCCTATAGTCGCATCAGAATGGACCCCAATCCCAGACTAAGCTACCTGGTAACTGACCAGGTGCCTCCATTCTCCCAAAGAATGGCATCAGCACTTATATCTAACCTACTCGTCAGAATGGCCCAGCACTTATATCTGACCTACTCATCAAAATGGCATTCACTCACATATGATCTTGTAGGAACCAATCCTACAGTCATATCAGAATGGTCCCCAGTCCTAGACTGAGTTACCTGGTAACTGACCAAGTGCCTCCATTCCAAGAATGGCAACAACCTTTATATCTGATCATGTAGGACCCAATCCTACAGTCATATCAGAATGGCTCAGCACTCATATCTGACATGGAAGGAACCAATCCTCTCACCATGATAGAATGGCTCAGCCCTTACATCTGACCATGGAAGGAACTTAATCCTCTCACCATGTCAGAATGGCTCTGGGTCTCATCATTTCCCCTTGGAGGAAACCTTGATCTAGAGAACACCAAGATTCTCCCTGAAGTACTCAAAATTCACCCTAGCCAATGGCTTCATCAAAACATTAGCTATCTGTTCCTCTGTTGCAACATACTAGAGCTTCATTTCTCCCCTCTGCACCATATCCTTGATATAGTGATACTTGATCTCGATATGCTTCAACTTGTCATGGAACACTGGATTCTCTGACAATTTCACACAACTCTGGTTTTCATAATATATACAAGTAGCATCCAACTAGAGATCAAATAAATTAGACAGTAGCTTCCTTAGCCATACTGCCTCACAACTAGCTACAGAAGCTATGACATACTCTGCTTCAGCTGTACTCAGTGCCACATAGGATTGTTTCCTGCTAAACCAAGAGATCACACCTGATCCCATACTGAAGCAACACCCTGAAGTGCTCTTCCTATTGATGGCACTACCCGCCCAATCTTAATCAACATAACCCTCTAGGTTAATCTTCTAACTCACCTCATACTTGAGCCCATAATCAATTGCACCCCTCAGGTACCTTAGAATATGCTTTGCAGCAATCAAGTGAACATATCTCGGATCTGTCAAGAACTAGCTCAAGGTGTTCACAGCAAAGCAAATGTTTGGTCTCCTATTCGTCAGATACATCAAGGACCCAATCATCTAGTGATACATCATAGCATCAACTGCTTCTCATGAAGCATCACTCAATAGCTTCAGGTTCGATGCCATAGGTGTGGCCATAGCCTTGCAGTCCATCATCCCAAACCTCTTCAGGATCTCTATTGCATACTTCCCTTGTCCGAGGGATATTCCATCCGCATTCTTCCACACCTCCCTGCCTAGAAAATAGTGCATTGTTCCCAAGTCCTTCATTTCAAACTCGGAAGCAAGATTTCTCTTTGTATTAGCAATCAACCAATCCATACCTATTGCAAATAGATCATCTACATATAGTAGGAGCATCACTAGGTTTCCATATTCAACCTTGTAGTAAAGGTTAGAATCTACTTTACTCTTGGTAAATCCCAAACTAGATAGAAAGCTGTCAATTCTGTTGTACCATGTCTTGGGTGCCTGTTTCAAACCGTACAGGGCTTTCTTCATTCTACACACATGAGACTCCCTGTCATGTGTCTCAAAACCGAGTGGCTACTCTACATACACTTCCTCTTCCACTACACCATTCAAGAAAGCAATCTTGACATCCATTTGGTGTATCTTCCATTTCATCACTGCAGCCAGAGCAAGTACTGATCTGATGGAAGTGTATCTGGCTACAGGTGCAAAGGTTTCTTCATAATCTATTCCTTCTTTCTGTGAGAAACCACGAGCCACGAATCTTGACTTGTATTTTTCTATGCTACTATCTACAGCATGCTTGATCTTGTAGATCCATTTGGAAGTTACAATTGACTTCCCTTCTGGTCTTGGGACAACATCCCAAACATCATTTTTCATGATTGATTGATACTCTTTTATCATAGCATCCTTCCATTCTTTCCATTTTTCCGCTTCTTCATAATTGGAAGGTTCTTTATCGATGAAATCACATAGTAAAGCTACATACCTGGAGCAGGATCTGGTCCTCTTCCTTTCTCTGTGATTCTCTTCTAGAGCCCCATATCTTTTCGCACCTTGGATAATTTCTCGTAACCAAGCAGGTTTCCTCTTGTGAGGATTCTTCTCCTGAGGTGGATCTACAGGCCTTTGTGGTTCTTCAAATTCTCGATCTTCTTCTTGAGTTTCTTCATTCATGGTTGTGTCATGAATTTTGGGTGCTTCTACTTCTTCAGGTTCTTTAGTAGGTTTCTTTCTAGATTTGTTGTAAGTTGTATCTTCATTAAATGTCACATCCCTACTGATGTCAATCTTCTTGAATCCTGGGAAATATATTCTGTAATCCTTTTAGCTTTCAGAGTATCCCACAAATATACCCTTCTTTCCTGAAGGATCTAGTTTTGTTCTCTTCTCTTTTGGAATGTGTATATACACAGGACAATTGAATATTTTGAGATGGATGACTTCTGGTTTCTTGCTGGAGAATACTTCTTCAGGAGTATTGTTCTTGATTACTCTGTGTGGAGTACGGTTTTGTACATACATTGTTGTTCTGGCAGCTTCTGCCCATAGATGCATGTGAAGATCTTGATCATGAAGCATAGCTCTTGCAGCTTCCATGATATTTTTTTTCTTCCATTCTATAATCCCAATCTGTTTTGGATTATAAGGAGTGGACAACTCCCTCTTAATCCCTAAGTCTTTGCATAACTCTTTGAATTCATTTGATGTGAATTCTCTACCATTATCTGATCGAAAGGTCTTGATCTTCTTTTCAGTATGGTTCTCGATCAGGGATTTGAATTCCTTGAACTTGTTGAATACTTCATCTTTGTTCTTCATGAAGTAAATACATGTCTTCCTAGAAATATCATCAATAAAAGAAACATAGTATACATACCCACTTAGAGAACTTGATGACATTGGACCGCATACATCAGAGTGGATGATTTCCAAGATTCCTTTTTCCTTGCTCTCTCTATTTGGAAATGTCTTCTTTGTATTCTTTCCTTTTGTGCATCCTTTGCAGACCTCGTCATGTTTTGCTTGAATTTCTGGAAGACCTTCAACAGCTTTGCTTGCAAGTGGTAGTGCTCTGTAATGCATATGTGCAAGCCTTCTATGCCAAAGATCATTTGGCTCTATTGTGTCATGGACCAAGGCTTGTTCTAGATGGCCCTTTAATTTGTACAATCCTCCTTCTTGTTTTCCAATCACTACTACATCATTGATATTCTTTCCTTTTGGCCACATGATTACTTGACCATCTATAAATGCAACCCTCATTCCTTTTGCATCTAATGTAGATATGGAGAGAAGGTTCTTCTTTAGTCCTGGTACAAACAATACTTCCTTCATTGTCATAGACTTTCCAGAGTCTAGCTTATAGGAGGATTCTCCACTACCTTTTATTGGATATTGGTAGTCATCTTCGAGCTTCACCTTGTGAGGTGATTCATGTTCTGATAATCTCACAAAGGATTCCTTGAATCCTATAATATGCTTGGAAGCCCCACTGTCTATGAGCCAATCATTTCTTCCATGAGTAATGTTTCCCGTGAGAGCGGAAATCAAAACATATTCTTCCTCGCTTGAAGAATCTTCACTTTCATATTTGGTCTTCTTTGTGGAAGGTTCATCATCCTCTGCAACATGAGAATGATGTCTTCTCTTATTGTTTTTCTTCTTGTGAGAGTTCCTTTTCCTTTTAGGACAATCTCTTGCAAAGCACCCTATTTCATCACAAGTATAACATCTGAGTTGAGATTTCTTGTGGGAGGAGTACTTACCTTTAGAATGATGATGATGATGGTCCCTTTTGGGTTTCTTGGATTGAACTATGAGAGCTTGATCTTCACTTCCCATCTTTTCTTCTTGAGCTGCTATCCGAGCTTCTTCTTGTGAACATTCTTCCCAGAGTATGTTGAACTTGACTAACTTCTTTCTGGCACAGATACCTTGAATGAAATAGTCATGTGTCCTAGGGAGACCATTCAAGGTGGTCATTACAATCTCAGCATTCTCCACTTCTTCATCTACTCCTTCTAGTTGTTCCTTGATCTGAGAAACTCTAGTGAAGTAAGACTAGATATTTTTTACATTCTGAATCTTCACATTCTTTAGGTGGTTTCTCAGGGTCATCTTCTGATTTATGTTCTTCCCTTCAAACAAGTTGGTTAGGGCATCAAACAGAGCTTTAGGTGTCTTGAGGGAGGACACCTGTGGTATGAGGTGATCCTTGATAGAATCAGCAACGATCCTCTTTTCCATAACCAACTTCTTCTTATGTAAGGCCTTTGCCTCATCTCCCTTTGGAATTGGAACCTCCTCACTGATATAGGAGTCCAAATCATTTTCTTCCAAGACCAGAGAGATTCTATACTTCCAGGATCGAATTTTATCAGCTCCCTCAAGCTTTTCATCAAGCTTGGTATGATGAGACATCTTAACTAAGAACCTCAAATGGAAATACAAAAGATTTAGATCTTACAAGGTCAAGCTGTCGGTGTTAGAATAATCAACCCATAGTATTTACCCACTTAGACATTATTTCATTTATTTTGTCTTATTTTCCTAGTCCATGAGTCCCACCATGTGCAAGTTGCTAATTGCCTATCCATAGAGGTCAAACTTGCCATTATTGACTCATGGAGTGCTTGGGAAAGCCTTAGGAAACAAATCTGCTTTATTCCTGGCCTCCTAGGTGCCCATCTTCTTTTTCTGCTTTATTCCCTGCTTTTTCAGTGTTTTAAGGCACATAGGAAAGCAAGACTAGGTGAGGTGAATCAGCTTTGTTTCCTCTTCCTCCTCCACTCTTTCCTCCATGCAAAAGCATGTATGAGCTGCCATTTGACCACTCTTCAGCTTTCCCATGCGCACTTGCTAATTTGTGGGGTCCTTGATAGATTTGGGATCAGCTTTTTACACCTATGGGGGATTTTCCTATTTTGGGTAAGCCTGCTTTATGCTATATTTGGATGCTTCCTTATGCATTTTATTTGCTCATGTATTCTATATATTCAGCAGCCTATGTTATTACAGGGTTGGTTATTGTACACTTAGTTAATATAATTTTGTGTTACAGCTCCATATTCAGTCTCCATTGTTGATAATTTTGCATGATCAATTGTTAATTGTTGTGGGTGAAATTAATCTACTGCAGGCCTGAATTTCTACATGGCATCAGAGCCATTATAGGTTGTTACTCTCCTCCAAAAATTGTTTTGCAGGTTCGACATCAACACTGGGAGCCTTCTACTAACAGCCGGGACAGATTTTCTAAAGCTATGGATTCACAGAAAACTATCCTCACTCCCTTCAACTTTTTTGAATGGAAAGCAG
>LPNX010617884.1:303519-317584 GCA_001517045.1 Pseudotsuga menziesii | reverse complement strand
AATTATTTATTATTTATAATTGCTTCAAACAAATAAATAAATGCCCATTATAAATAAAGTATTGAAAAAACATTATTCACCCATACCTTGAAGAAGAAATATGTAACAACATTACTACTTTTGCTTCCTCTAAATTTTATGTGTAGATCTGTAGATACAGGTCGAGGAGTAATAGGATTCATAGATTTGATCAATCATATCTATGACTCCTAAGGCTCCAAGACCCATTTCTACAAATACTCCGAGATCCATTTGATCAATCATATCTAATACTCCAAGACCCATTTTTATAACCCTTAAGATTGACTAGAACCTCGACCGAGCTAATACCTCGGTCGAGGTCTTTAAAACACCTCGACTGAGGGTTTGTTAAACCCTCGGTCGAGGTCCTTACAAACCCTTGGTCGAGGTTTTGTTAATACCTCGACCGAGGTATTTAAATACCTCGGTCGAGGTTTATACCTCGGTCGAGGGCTTAAAAAAACAGACTTAGCCCTCATTCAAGCAAATGGAAAATTTCCTGTGCCTTGCAGAGGTGTAAACCATGCCATTCCTAGCACATAAGTGAGCGGAGTTGATATCGATAGATTAACCAATGAATCTTCTATCCATTGAGATATCATACATGCATTTTAGCATTCATATGATATTTATTTTTTAATTACTTCTAAAACTTATACTTAGAAAACCACACTGCAACTTCGAAGTAGCTCAAAGAAAAATCCACAGAGTTAAAAATATACAGCCAAAAAATTTGTAAAAATGCACACATCACATATCGACGTGTCCTATTCAAAAGGGTATCTTTTGTTTTTCAATTTTTGAAAAAATAGAAAAAATTCCTTTACGTGGACAAATATGTGTTTAAAACGATGCTGAAATCGAATGTGGTCACTTTCGAAAAATAATAAATAATTGTATAATGCGAAAAAAATTAACAAAAAAATATGCACATCACACTGCATTTTATGTAGATCATGCTCATATATTTATTTTTTTTAAATTATTAATGCAAGATTGAATTACTCTACGTGGACACGAGCCACTTATTAGCTTCTTCAAATTTTTAAGGTCACACAGTTCATTAAATGCAAAAATTCACACATTAAATGACATCGGAATATTTTTAAAAAAATATCACTATGAAGCCAACATAATATTCTACAATTTGTTTTTTTACTGCAAGTCAAAATTCACATGGAATATATGCGTTTTGAGGGCTTCTATCTAGCACATGAGTAAAAAATCAGGTTTTCATCGCCAAATTTGGCCAAAAAGTGTTACCCATCTTCATGGAATCACCCTACATAAATTAGTTATTCACAACGAATATGATGTTTAGCATGTATTATTGATGTTCTTGTTTCAATTATGACCTTCATCTTGCACTTTGGAAATTATTAATCGAGTGTCACAATTAATTATTTAATTAAGTGGTGTAATTAAATAATTAAGTGTCGCAAACTTTAGTTATAATTGAATCTCTAGAATTTAATTTATTTGGGTGAATGGCTAGTTAGATCAATAATAATTTATCTATATCCATTGTTCTTAAACTTAATTAGTCTTAATTTATCACCTTTGGGATTATCTCAAGGTTCGGGGACATCACATCCCTACATTAAAGGATCCCATTATGAGTGCCACCAATAGCCTCCATTAGTTGGTTATGGTAGGTAAGCAGTTATGCTGAGTTAACCTTCAGTTATGATCTGTTAGACCACTTTCAGTTAGCCTAGAGCCATTTTTTCATGCATGAAGGGAGAGAGATGCCTTTTTCCCACCTACCTCATCAGTTAACTGATTGCAGCCTGATTTAGACATCCAGAGTTAGACTAGTGAGCTCCAGAAGTGATTTATACACACTGAGTTAGCTAATTGGTCAATTAGAACTGATAGATTCGAATCCTATCTTTAGTATTCGAATTCTATTGTATAATCATTGTATTATTGATAAATTAATGAAGATTAAAGTTGTGATTATCTGAGCAATTAGTGTCTAATTTATCTGAAATTTGTGGCATGAATTTCTTGTTTAGTGTACATTCTCTTTGATTATTCCACTACATAATTGCCTTATGTTAGCACCTGTGCTAAATTTTGAATATTTTCACATAGGCATCTGCACTAATTCCCCTGCAAAAGTTCAGACCAGTAAAAGAAAGGGTAAGGTCTGAAAATTTTCCATATCACATGACTTTGAAGGATATTGATGGGGTTTTTGCATGTTCTAAGGGGTTTATCCAGTGTTTTGAAGAGAAAAAGTATTAAAAATCCTGAGTTTTATCCTTATAAATATGCCTGAATATGAAAAATATGATCAATCTCAAAAGATGACCAGAACGAACGTCTTGGATGCATAGCGGAGAAAAATAAAAGGGCAAAAATCATTTCCGCCAAGGAAAAATTGGGAGCAGAAAAGTGGGAAAGGAAAAGACTCAGTTATGAAAAGTAGTAAACTTGATTTTCGCTTTTTGCATTTCGAGATCCGACTTTCAAGGGTGGAGTTAGGATAAATCAACAGTCCAGGAGAAAGTGGGAAGCTATAAGGAGGAAGCGAAAAAGGGCAAAATTTCGATTATAAAAGTTGGTAAACCCGACTTCCGCTTTCTGCAGCCCGAGATCGATGGTTCAGAAAGATTCCACCAAAAATCAACGACTCAAAAAAGAGTAGAACAGTGGAGATCAGAAAGTAGAAATACAAAGTTAGGTTATAAAAATATTGGAATCCCGCTTTCCACTTTCTGCAAGATCGACGCTCTGGAGAGTTTTCGTCAAAGATCAATAGTTCAGAAAGGAGCATAAAGGTGGGAGTGAAAAGGTGGAAACAAAAAAAATTTGGTTATAAAAAGTTAGAATCCGGATTTCCATGATCCGCAAGATTGACAGTCTGGAAATATTTCGCACAGATCAATGGCCAGGAAGGGAGCGAAGAGGTGAAAAGTGGAAATGTAGAAAATTTAGCATCGTGAAATCAGAAACCTTGACTTCCACTTTCTGCAGTGTTGGTGCTAGAAATTGTTCCTAAACTACCACAAGAACAAGCTAACACAATCTCAAAAGAAAACAAAATGAAATTGGTTTTTAATGGTTTGGTTTAAAACTTTATCAACAAGGAGGTCAAAACATAAACAAGCTAACACAGAACTAGACCATGAACAAGTTTGAAGAACTGGGGATCTAACACATATGAATAAACCATAAACATTACACAAATAATATTGATTCCATCCACAAGATATGAGCATTTGCATGAGTAAAACCTTAAACAAGAAATGAAGTTGTATGTTGAGTAATCAAACAGATTATAAACAAAACTAGCATAGCAAGTAAAATGTCTTATTAGTATGTATGTAATCAATAATAGTATTCAAACTTACATAAGAGTTATAAGTCTTAGCTTCAGATACATCAGCTCTAAAGCCTCTCCTTGCACAAAATTTGAACCTCAAATTCCAATAAATTTTCCTCATTTTATCATTTACAAACTAGAACAGTTCCATAACTATCTTTTAGATCTATTCTGAGATAGTTACAATAAGTAGTTACAAACTAACTTCAAATCCCTAAATACTAATTAACCAAAAATAGCAAATCGGATTTGGGGAAATTTGGCGAATTTCTGAAAATTGGGTCTCACAGACGCCTCCATATCTCTCGATCCAGGACACCTGTAAAAAAACTAAGAGAGGTTGCTTTAAATGAGCCCGTTATGAACAAAACCCTCTTTGGGATTTCTGAAATTCCCCTTCAATTGATCGAAATACATGCCAGAAATTTGTGACTAAAACAAGAGATTATTATATTAGAGGAAATTTCAATTTAAAATGGGCTTTCCAAAAATAATACGAATTCTATGTCATCATGTATTAGCCAATCAAAATACTTTAAAATTAAAAAAGGGAGCACCTCTTAAACAAATTTTTAATATAAATTTGGGGATAGGTATACAAAAATAAACTACTTTTTTTGTTCGTATTTTTGACATATCTCCCTATGGTTTTACTCAAATTTCAATCAAGAGAGCTCGTTGGATGCATAATTTAATTATGCATCCAACACGTACCCACTCAGCATACTTTTGACAGGCCCCGCTACCCCAAAAACAAGAAATACCTGAAAAAATGTGATGGTGATGATGTCATCATCACATTTTTTCAGGTATATCTTGCATCATCACATTTTTCAGGTATTTCTTGTTTTTGGGGTAGTGGGGCTCGTTAAAAGTATGCTAAGTGGGTACTCATTGGATGCAGAATTAAATTCCGCCTCCAATGAACTCTTCGATCAAAATTTGAGTAAAAAAATAGGGAGATATGTCGAAAATACGAACAAAAAAGTATTTTTTTCTTCTCTTCCTCCAAAATTAATAAATATTATTTTATTATTTTAACTATTATTTTATTAATTTTCCTTAGGAGGCCCATTTTGAGTTGAAATTTCCTCTAATGAATATTTCAAATCCTAAAAAATAGGCCACAAAGATGAATTTGAATCTCTCAAACGATGACAGCTATTGAAAAATTGAGAGAGGTTTTTGTGAATGAGTATGTTGTGGACAAAAACCTCTTTTAGGTTTCCAGAATTGTTTTCCATCACATCGTAATTGGCTCCCAATGATAATGACAAAAACAAGAAAAACAGAGCCGCTACAGGAATCCTTTTTTGAATATTTTTTGAACAATGACTCAAAAACGAGGATTAGGTCATAAAGATAAAGCTTAGAATAGATTTTAATGTAATATTTTTCATACTTTAAAGATATATAACCCCTAGTAAGCCAAAGGAAAACTGTAAAATAAATAAAAGGAAATAAATCAAAACCATTATAATCATAAAATCAAACAAAAAGTATTTATCACAACTATGAAACTTCAAAACCAAACCACAAATGAAAAGTAATAGGAAATCAATCTTTGAAAAATAGCACACATAGACTAGAAACAATATTCAGTCTTAACATCTGGCTCCTTCTGCGGGATGAAATCCTCCTTGTGAAGTTTCAAGAACATGTAGACCTTGTGCCTTATTCATTGGGTGATGGAGTCATTTGTATCTCGTTCCCAGCCTACCATTCACTGCTAACCAAAGGCTACAACTTATTTTTCCAATCAAAATTTGAACATTTTTCTGCAAACTAAAGTTACTCTACAACTGATAATAAGAAGCATGAGCACTTCAATTGGGCTATGGAGTCATTTACCAAATATCTGCAACTTTCTCAAACTATGAACACATACCTCTAAAATGAAAAAATACTGCTATAAGCCAACATACTGAAAAGAATGTACATGCTCGTATGGTGAGCTTATTCTGCTATTTATTCCTACTTCTAATAGAAGGAAACAACCCAATCAAGTGTAATCATACTTCAAATGAAGCCAAGAAACCATTTTACCGAGAATCATAATTCCATGCATGCTATTGTTTGAGAAGACCCACAAAAGATGTGATAAATGCAATAAAGAGTCTGTAGGCAGCTGATACTTATGACTGAAAATAGGAAGTATGCCAAAATCTTGAGCATTAGAAGCATTTGAAAAATACAACTCCATCCAAGAATCCACGGGATCATGAAACTCAAATTATTCCTTCATGTTGTTCAAAAAGAATGGACTGCAAATGGGTGTCCTCAATTCTTAATACTCCATGAGATAATGCAATAAGAGAACAATATATAAAATATTTGACTCTGTTGAGGTTATCATGTTTTATATCTTCCACTAACTCAAGCTGACTAATTTCTGAAGAGTGCTACTTAACTAATGAGGATTGAAAGAATGGTTGTAGTATTTCTTTATATCCATAAAAAACTTGCATATTTTCATAAGGGTTTTGAGCAGCAAAGTTATCGTGGCCATGGCTATTAGACACATCTAATATTATATTCAAAGCATCTACAATCTGGCTACGATCAATTTGAGAGTAAAAGCAATTCAAAACTTTTTCTTGTCCAATAAAAAGATTAGAATATAAATCACCTACAATCAGTTTCTGCTGATCATGAAACTTTCGATCTAAAACTTCAATGTCTTCATCATATTCATCATAAAAAGGCTGATTTGAAAAAACATTAGCATGATATTCCTCATCATTATCATCTTTTTTATTTATATTTGAAGTAAAGGGTACATAAAGAGAAAGAAAGTCCTCAATGTTCCTCCTTGGAAATAGATGATCTCTGCAAATCCAGTTCTTCATGGTTGGCACAATTTCCTTTTGTCTACAAATCTGAAAGCTGGGGATTGCCCTTACTGATTTCCATTGGCATTTGACCAAAAGACAATTGATCATTGTGTTTTATATCTAAAGAAACCAAATCTTCAGGTTTATAATAATCAGAATTAATGATAATAGAAGAACCTTCAGCTTCTTCATTATTCACTTCTAGTTCATATTTATGGGAAAACCTATCATCTTGAAAATCATTAGAGAACTGATGAAGATTGTGAGGGACCAATTCTTCTCTATCTATATATTCAATCTCATTATGCAATTCATATTCCTCACAACAATTTTCAAATAGAAGATATGCCAGATAAAATCTTTGATAATGATGATGAAAAACAGTATGGAACTCCTTTAAACAATGAATGCTAGCAGCGGGAAGGGATTGGCACCATTCACGAGCATGTTCTTCTAAATAAAATCTAAACATCTTGATTAAGACATCCTCGTGAAAAAAATCATGTTCAAGCATGCATTTATGAAAATTTAATAAGTGTTCACGAGGATGCTCATACTTGTTTCCTATGAATCTAGGAAGATAGTCACCCCACTTAGTTATAGAAAGCACTGGATTTGGAAAACCAACAATATTTGAGAAATCACATGAATCATACCTCACATCCACAATGGCTTCCATGTTCATTGACATCTTGAATCAGTGGAGTGGTCGATAGATATTTCTTTCGTGGAGTTGGCAGTGACAAATTGTAGTCTAAAAGATTTTCTAACTCTATTCACCTCTCAAAATCAAATGAATAATGATAACCCAGAGAAGATATACTTCAGTTTCATCCCCGGCAATGACGCCAAAGATGTTAGTGCTATAAATTGTTCCTAGACTACCACAAGAACAAGCTAACACAATCTCAAAAGAAAACAAAATGAAATTGGTTTTTAATGGTTTTGGTTTAAAACTTTATCAACAAGGAGGTCAAAACATAAATAAGCTAACACATAACTAGATCATGAACAAGTTTGAAGAACTAGGGATCAAACACATATGAATAAACCATAAACATTACACAAATAATACTGATTCCATCCACAAAGACGAGCATTTGCATGAGTAAAACCTTAAACAAGAAATGAAGTTGTATGTTGAGTAATCAAACAAATTATAAACAAAACCAGCATAGAAGGTAAAATAGCTTATCAATATGTATATAATCAATAACAGTCTTCAAACTTACATAAGAGTTATAAGTCTTAGCTTCATATACATCAGCTCTAGAGCCTCTCCTTGCACAAAATTTGAACCTCAAATTCCACTAAATTTTCCTGATTTTATCATTTACAAACTAGAACAGTTCCATAACTAAATTTTAGATCTATTCTGGGACAATTACAATAAGTAGTTACAAACTAACTTCAAATCCCTAAAGACTAATTAACTGAAAATAGCAAATCGGATTTGGGGAAATTTGGTGAATTTCTGAAAATTTGGGTCTCAAAGATGCCTCCATATCTCTCGATCCGGGACACCTGTGAAAAAAATGAGAGAAATTTTTTTAAATGAGTTTGTTATGAACAAAACCCTCTTTTGGATTTCTGAAATTCCCCTTCAATTGATCGAAATATGTGCCGGAAATTTGTGACTAAAACAAGAAATTATTAAAATTTATTTCAAATCCTGAAAAATAGGCCACAAAGATGAATTCGAATCTCTCAAATGATGATAGTTGTTGCAAAACTGAGAGAGGTTTTTGTGAATGAATCTGTTGTGGACAAAAACCTCTTTTAGGTTTCCAGAATTCATTTCCATCACCTCGTAATATTCTCCCAATAATAATGACAAAAACAGGAAAAACAGAGCCATTACAGGAATCCTTTTTTGAATATTTTTTGAACAATGACTCAAAAACGATGGTTAGGTCATAAAGATAAAGCTTAAAATATATTTTAATGTAATATTTTTCAGACTTTAAAGATATATAATCCATAATAAGCCAAAGGAAAAGTGTAAAATAAATAAAAGGAAATAAATCAAAACCATTATAATCATAAAATCAAACAAAAAGTATTTATCACTATGAAACTTCAAAACCAAGCCACAAATGAAAAGTAATAGGAAATCAATCTTTGAAAAATAGCACACATAGACTAGAAACAATATTTAGTCTTAACACGCAGCCCGCAGCTTGATCTCAGATCAACGACTGGGGATGAACCCGAAGGAAAACAACGTTGCGGAAAGCTAAAGGGCGGAAAGGATAAGGTGAAAGCGAAAAAATCAAATTGAGTCTTGAGAAAGCTAGAAGCCCATTTTCTACGATTCGCTTTCCATCATTTTAATCTCAGATGAATGGTGTAGTATGAAGCTTGAAGAAATCATTGACCTAGAATGATTTTGCAGGTGGAAGAAGCAAGGAGGAATGAAGCTGTTGCAAGTCGATGGAGGTGCTCTGAACCATCATTTTTTATCAAGCGAGCCATCGTTTTAGGTGTCTGGTTTTCCCATTTTTTCTATCATGCACAACCGAGCATGATTTCCCAATTCGCTCGTGATCATGGCGAATATTCCATATAAGAATTCGTTAGGATTTGATGTGTGTGGGATTGATTCCAGATTGTGGTAAACTAGACTTGGCTGTGTTTCGGGGTTGGTTTTGGGAGCCCAATACTCTATAATTGTAACCTCTATTGAGGAAGAAAGGGGTTTTGATATTCATTTTGAAGCCTCTATGCTTGGTTTTGTAGCTTAGCAAGTTTTCTTGGGAGAATTCATGTAAAGTATGCCCTGAATGTATGAGATTTATCACGGTATTCACTGTTCAGTTTGTTTTCCCTCGTATGCTTCATTTCCATGTTTGTGTCATTTCATCTAATGTGTTTCTAGGTGTATGCAAGGAATTCATTCTCTGTTAAGCACTCCTTGCATCAGATAATTCATTTGTTTGTGCTTATGATAATTGTATTGGAATTCATCCTATGTTAGATGCTCCATTTCAGTTATCATCCTTTATTGTTGCTTCTACTAAAGGTGTTTCAGGATATTCATCCACAGATAGGTGCCTCCTGTCTCATTGGACTTCTTCTCATTTCCCCCTGCCATCTCTCAAAGATATTTTGCTAAATACTAACACCTATTTTGCCTCAGACTATGAAGGTTATCCCTGTTCATAATTTCTTGTAATTCCTTGAATGTTTCAGGTTTTGACTCCATTTCCCAATGGTATTTGACATTTGTTTGTCTTACACTCTTTTAAACCCTAAAAATCAGTTCCCCTCAGAAATATAGCCTTCTAGACGCTTGTTTAAATCCATATGTATATGTGAATGTTCTTGTGACAAAAAGAGAGACCTCTCTAACTGTATAGGCTAGAATACAGTCTAAATATTGGTTTGAAATGGTTACCCCAGTGATATCCTACTACAACCATAGAAACATTACTGGGCGATAACATCTTGGTGTCGTTTTCAGAGAATAATCAATATTATCTCCTTGGGAATATGACATTGTTTTAGTTCCACGACCTGGTTAAACAACCAATCCTAGACACATATTGGTTGTATATGCTCTGGCAACTCCACTCAAATTTTTTGAAGGCGACTTCACTGGGAAATACTGACAACCATACTAGGGAACAAAGGTTAAAATATCTCCTAGGTATGAGCTACAAAGTTGCAGAGTTGATTGTTGATGGTGAACAACGATCAAACATAAAGAAGGTCATGCATATTTCACCTGGCGACTCCATTTGCAAAGAAACTAGTCTTCATAATGTTCTATGGTAGCTCCACTGTTAAAGGGGTGTGCAAAGTTTGAGGAGGTGATCCAACTTCTTCATCATCAAGATGAGTGTTGGGCCCTGGAATTGTCCATTTTTCCATCACTTATCGACATATCTTTCATCCATTTTCTTACCATTATTGCCCATTTATCATTCTATTTTCCATCCATTTGTTGTAGCTGCGCGTAAAATAACATACTACTTTCATTGATGTTTTAAGTGGTTAATAATGATTATTTTCTTTTCTCTTTGATGAATTAAAGAATATTATGCATAATTTTACTAATTATGGTTTGTGGAGTGAGTTGTCATGTACAGGACGCTCATAGCCAGCTGTTACAGCCTTAACCGAAAATACATGCCACATAAGAACACCTTGATTTGTGTCTTAATTTTAGGGCATATGGAAATGAATCTCAAAAATATGAGACATGGGTTTTTTGCGTAACATCCTCATTTACCTGAATCGTGAGTAAATCGCTAAACAAATCTATGGTTTATGATATACAGGTGGTTCTTCAAGAGGGTATTTTCCATATTTGGTGTTGCGGCCGGTTCCAAAGTTGCCAACAGTTACGGCCGTGTTTCAGCTGTTGCAGATCAAAAGTTGGGGGTTCAGTTCTTCATTTCCATGAGATAATTTTATGTATAAATATGTAATCAATCTCATTGAGAAGGGGATTTTCTAGGGGATGTAGAATAGGAGAGAACACAATGTTATGATGTAGGATTTGATCCAGATCTATTGTAATTCTTCCATTATGATAATAGATGTTGGCAGTTTCTTAATTATGAAGTTGTAGACTTTCCACTGAGCATCCAGCTCTGCTCAGTGGAGGAACGGCCCTCTTCCTTGAGCAGATACTAGTGGTGTTGATTGTAGGTGTTTTATTTTATAGATTTGTTATTTGTTAATTCACGATTTCTTGCATTTGATTTATCATAGTTGTTTTATTATTCAGTTCATGTTTTTATTCATTTGATTTATCTTAGTGTTCTTCTGTTAATTCATTTTGATAGATCATTGGCCAACACAATACTTATTTTAGATTTATGCAATCAGATCTTGTTTCACAGGAATAGATCTTGTTTGAAGTGTGTTCGATTTATAGTTTGATTTACGAATAGGTTCTGTTACCACCTAAGTTGTACTTAGTGGTTTTTTTATCAAGTGAGCCTGGTGAACTGGACAAGGATAACTTGTTCGGAATGCAAAAGACCTTTGGAAGTACTTCTAGGAAGTTCTTGTTGTACTATATCACATGTTCATACCCCATGGGGGAATTGTAATAAATGTTTTAGCATGATAGTGTCTATAAAAGACTCAGTCTCTTAGACTTCATTTGTCAATCCGATCAGCCCAGGGTGTTTTTTCCCTTGGTTATTATTGGTTGTTGAACAAACGACTGATAATTTCTGAGTTTTTCACTCCATACCTCCAAAGTTGGGTGGTCGGCTTGGCATTTAGGCCTATTGAGGTTATTAGAGTCTATGTGTCAATGTATAATCTTGCTAGACATCATTTTTGAGTCATATGAACATGTCTAAGTCCCCCTAGGTGTTTTTCAATTTTTAATTTTTTAGTTTTTTCAGTGTTTTTTATTAAATTTTAATTTTTCCAAAACTTAGGCTATTTTTTAATAGCTTAATTGGAAAAATTGATTTTGTAATAAAAGTGGGCCAAATAATTAGTTTCAGTCATGTAGGTGCTCATTTTCAAGCTAAGAGCACCATGTAAACCCATGGACCCACTATTTCCTAGGTTTTGAGTGATCTTCCATCACTCAGGTCAAAAAGCCCCAAAAATCAATTATTGATTATTTTAATTAATAAATTGATGAATAATGGAGCAAATCCAAAATCAATAAATCAGTGGATTCTCAGCCGATTTGATTGAAATCAGTCAAATCTGAAGCAGATTGACTGGATTTGAAAAATCCTTGACTGAAGGAGGGGATCAAATCAGATCCAGAGTTGATCTTGAGCATCCTTTATGGGGAATTTCACCCTCCCTCTCTCCTCCACACGTTTTTCGCTCATCTGGATGAGTTTTGGTGGATTCTTCAGTCAATAGGTTGAGGTGTTAGTCAGATCAGCCCCCCGATTGACAGTTGAACTTAGTGAGACTCAGATTTGGCTCAGCTAGACACAGATCAGGCATTGATGGACTCCCCTTCAACTTATTTGATGTGTCTCCTTGGGATTTGTGCCCCCCCTGGGATGGATGTCCTCTATTTTGTATATATCCAGGCACAGCCTCCTCTTCCAAGCTAGTTAGAACTGGGATTGAGATGCTGCTGCTATTGTAACTCTGTAATTCTTCATTTGAAATAAAGAAAATCTTTGGAGGAAATACGGTGTGGTGCCATTGCATGTGTGGATGATTATTGCCATTGTTTTACTGAGGTAACCTATATCTGTGGTCATTTTTTGCTAATTTCTTGTAGATCTATGGTTAAGATTGGTAATTAGCTTATTGCAATCTTCATAGGAAAGATGTTGTTCAATAAGTTTATTGACTGTCACTCTCCTTGGATGCATGTTTAGATATCTAGATTTAGCATGTCCTATAAGCTTATATGCATGTTATCTTGAATCTCTTTGTATGTACTAATCGGATCTCACAAGTCTCTTGGCAAGTTCTTTGATTTCAGTTGAGTTACAGGTTCATACTTTGGATAGGATGCTGATATAGTTTGCTTGTTCATTCTCCTCAAAACATTTCAAAGGCATAGTCCCTTGACATTCCACCTGAAAGCTCTACTGCGGATCTTGAAGGAAACCAACACTTTTCTCCTCTTCTTCCTCCCTCAAAATCAACACTTTACCCAGTTACTTGGTTCAGTTCATAGCTGTGATTTCATTTGGATCTGTTTCATCAAAGTAAAATATACATAGATCTGACATTTCATAGCTAAAATTCTAGATCTCGCACTCAAAAAATTTTCATAAGCATTCTAGATCTAGCTTTAGGGAAATCGTCATTTTGCATGAAAATTTAAAGGAAACTTGTAGATCGCATGCATTAGATTTCCTTTCACTGTTGTAAAATTCAATATTCTACAATATCAGTGCATTTTTGTTGGCTACACAAATAGAAAGCCAAGATCCCAAGGAAATCTTGCTTTCCTTGGTTCCTTTTATGCCTGTTTAGCTAGTTTTAACTTCATTTTTTGTGAGATAAGGTAGGATGATCCAAAGGTACTATTAAAGTGCTTTTGGGCATTTGTTATTCTAATATGCTCACTGTCTTTTAGTAGGTCTGACAGAAGGGAAAGGAATCTGTTGTCCGAAGTGGCCTCAGGAGCGCTCAAATCCCCCTAGGGGTCTCCTTTTTCACTAAAAACTCAAGACTTTTCCAAAGTTGCAAAATATTGGTTTAAGCCTGTATAAGGACCAAGAAGTTTCTAATAATTTCAGTTCACTGATTCTGTAACCAATAATAAATAAAATTATCTTTGGAATAGGCTCTTTCGAGCCCATTCCCCATCCCCCCTAGGGGATTTGTGTCGGTGCCTTTTTCGTCGATTTCTGTTTATTTCCTTTTTAATAGCATTGATCTAATTTGCAGGGTAGTATACTTGATTTTGTTATTAATTCCATACTCCATATCTTACATTTCAAAGTAATCGTAATACTTACCCGACAATTTCCCGATTGACCCTAAAGGGGAAAGAGATTCGTGGTAGGATTAATTAAGAAACTAGAACTGTGTATCTGTTTGCTTTTTTCTATCATTTGTTTATCAGCAAATTTAAAATTAACCCCTCCTCGATTCCCCGATTGAGATCCACTTGGATCGAAAGAGGTTCTTGGAGGCTTTTCTTTTAAACAAGAACATCTAATTTAAAACTTACTAAAATTGACAAGACTCCAGTGTGTATGCTCTGCACTTGGATGCGGTTCATCTGATCAGTCAAGTTGTATCAAAAGAACTTGGGTGACTAGTATAATTAGGATTCACTCTCCCCAACTGACAAACCATCAGGTGAAAATCCAACACCTAGATCAAACCTCTACGGTGGCAAAATACCCAAAGGAAGTGGGAAATTCTGAAAAGTGACCTCGGGGCACCGATCTCTGCCACACCCTAACAGGTACGTTAT
>LPNX010617884.1:199608-303502 GCA_001517045.1 Pseudotsuga menziesii | reverse complement strand
GCGGCAACACTTTTTGGCGCCGTTGCCGGGGATAAATCTTTTTATTCCCGAGTACGACTTAGCTTAAATTTTTTCTAAACAACTAAAAAGATAAAAAACTTTCGACTGATCTAGTCTTTAAAAAACATAAAAATTAAAACTCAATCCATCTGGAAACTCCACTGTCTAACATCCCTTCAAGAATTTCTACCTGAAGAAACCGCCGACAATTATTCAATCCTCTCCCTGAGTCTGAAATATTTATTAGGGAAATATTGAATAGGCAGACTTCTCGTAGAAACCTTGAAGATTTAGGAGACCAATCCCTCTCAGATATCCATCACATATTTGTAGAGAGTCATGTTCACTAATCTTAAGAAATGACGGATTTTTACAAACCCCTTGACTTCTCTCAGACAGTAGGTGCTCCTCATAACATTCCAAATGATGCTATCAAGAAGCTCCCCAGGTTTGAGGGAAATAATGCTACCACTGCCAAGACTCATCTCCGAAAGTTTGAAAGGCACCTAGTCAGTTACTGTGATAATGTTGCCTCTAACCATGAAGATATCAAAATGAAGCTCTTTGCTTTATCCTTAGAGGATGATGCTGTAGAATGGTACTTCGACCTAGATGATGATTCATATAAAACTCTTAGTGAATTCCTAGAGGGTTTTAAGAAGAAATGGGTGGAAAAGAAAGAACTAAGACATCTGCTTGCTGCCCTCCATAACATAAAGAAGATGGAGAATGAAACAATTGATGAATTTAATACTAAGTTCAGGCATGTGGTTACGGACCTCCCTAGAGAAATCAAGCCAAGGGATGCCTCCATCCTCATATATTACATCGAAGCTTTCACTGGTGATTTGAGGTACCAGTTAAGGGACAAAGAGCCGGCCGATCTAAAAACTGCTCAAGATCTGGCTGAGGAAATAGAAAGGAATATGCAATCTTCGGGAAAATCCAACATTCCAGGTTACATTAGGGGAAACACTTCGTACAACAAAGAGAAGGGAAAGGCCATTGAATTAGAGGAAAAGGCAACCTCTAAAGACCCCATGGAAAAGGTAACTAGCCTATTGGAAAAATTCATGACAAACCAATCTGAGCAATTGAATAAAATTCAAAACAGAATAGTTACATTGGAGAGAAATAATGGACCTAGGAATTTTCAACCAAAACAGAATCAAGTATATCAAAGAAAGTTTCCTCAGCAAGAGCCTAGGCTTCCAAACCAGTTAGACTCAACTAATCTGGTAGATGAAGTAATTCCATGGTGTAGACCTTGTGAGAAATTCCACCCAGAAAGTACTTGCTACATAGCAAACCAGGTTATAGAACATGGGATGGCGGAGGTCAGTAATCAGGAAACAAATTCAAGCAAGCCTGATCATATATACATGGTAGGCCAGGCCTACCCTTTGTCACCATCTAAACAGAAAAATCCTAAGGATGAAAGCATTACAGAATCTTTTAGTGAAACTTATGATGAAAACTATAATATACATGATGGGACTCCTATGTGTTCTCCATATAATGATGACAGTATGGAAGGTTTACTACCTTGCGACCTTTTCTCTGAAGAAGATGAGTATGAAAATGAGGACAAGTATAGCTTGGAGCATGATACAAGTGACGAAGACTCCCTTATCCCTGACAAAGATGTTAATGAGGAGTCCTGGACATTCATGGAAAATCCAATCTATGACATGAATAAAGAGGAAAATAATGAAACAGAAACTTTTGATGGCTTTGTTGATTTTTCTGTCTATGGCATATCTAAAGGAGAGAGCATGGACCATGTGGCCTTGGGAAAATTTGATATTAAAAAGGAGAATGCAGTTTATCCACATAATCAGTCTGAGCCATATATCAGTATCAGTAATGAAGACAAAGAGAACTCGATATTGAAACCTGATATCAACAATGGGGAATCCATCACATTTAACATAGATGATGGTGATGACTATTGGGATTTTTGTGGATATCTTATTAAGAATCCTATCTATGCTATATCTAGCAAGGTGAGTGTATGTTTAGAGATTTGTGGAAGTCCAATCTACTATACTTCCATAGAGGGAAGCATTAATCTGGAGACCTTGGAAAATCCTAGTATGGAAAAGCAGCATTCAAAACTCTTATATGATCATTCAAAGTCATATCATGCAGAGCCACACAAGGGTATTAGTAATGAGGACATGGAGAAGCAGTGTTGTGAAAAGATAGATGTGATGCAGTTATTAGAATATCAGTCTCAACTATCATCTTCACATATAGATTTTCCTCATGACTTGGAGCCGCTTGGGGCTTATACAGTGAATTATCATCCGGTAAGCCTTGATGATCAGTATGTTGGTGTAATCAATATGCCTCATCATTCCAATTTGTACATCAACCCTATCCAGTCATGGATAGAAGCAGCCTGGGCAAGCACTGACCAGTTTGGGAGGAAGTTTGATGACATTATTCATGCCCATTATTTCCCATCCATCTCGCCCCTTCCGGATCATCATGCAGGTTTGCATTTTCTAAATAAAGTATCCTTACTTTGGCTGGTAACCAAAGACAAGGAAAAAAAAAATTATGTTAATAAAATTCTTAGGTGGTTACATTGGATTTCTGATTACACTTAACCCTTTTTATATCATGCTTAGAGTAGGAAAATAAGCTCCTTGAAAGAGAGCATTTACTTTATGCATTTCTATTTTATACTTAGCTATAATAAAACTTTGCTTCTTTTAGTTAGTTACATTTATTTTGTTTAAATAAATCAGCTTCATGGTTCATTTGGGTTTTTATAAAACTTGTGCTACTGAGGTTTTTCTTGTCAAGTTGAGATGTTTTTACAGGGTATATAAACCAGATATTCTGGTGTTCTCATATCCTCTCCTTGCCTTAAAGACCAGATCGAGCACACATCCCACAGTTGGAGCCAGAATGTTACCACCTAAGTTGTACTTAGTGGTTTTTTATCAAGCGAGCCTGGTGAACCAGACAAGGATAACTTGTTTGGACTGCAAAAGACCTTTGGAAGTACTTCTAGGAAGTGCTTGTTGTACTATATCACATGTTCATACCCCATGGGGGAATCGTAATAAATGTTCTAGCATGATAGTGTGTGTAAAAGACTTGGTCTCTTAGACTTCATTTGTCAATCCGATCAGCCCAGGGTGTTTTTTCCCTTGGTTATTATTGGTTGTTGAACAAACGACTGATAATTTCTGAGTTTTTCACTCCATACCTCCAAAGTTGGGGTGGTCGGCTTGGCATTTAGGCCTATTGAGGTTATTAGAGTCTATGTGTCAATGTATAAGCATGCTAAATGTCATTTTTGAGTCATATGAACATGTCTAAGTCCCCCTAGGTGTTTTTCAATTTTTCAATTTTTTAGTTTTTTCAGTGTTTTTTATTAAATTTTAATTTTTCCAAAATTTAGGCTATTTTTTAATAGTTTAATTGGAAAAATTGATTTTCTAATAAAAGTGGGCCAAATAATCGGTTTCAGTCATGTAGGTGCTCATTTCCAAGCTAAGAGCACCATGTAAACCCATGGACCCACTATTTCCTAAGTTTGAGTGATCTTCCATCACTCAGGTCAGAAAGCCCCAAAAATCAATTATTGATTATTTTAATTATTAAATTGATGAATAATGGAGCAAATCCAAAATCAATAAATCAGTGGATTCTCAGCAGATTTGATTGAAATCAGTCAGATCTGAAGCAGATTGACTGGATCTGACAAATCATTGACTGAAGATTTGATTGAAATCAGTCAGATCTGAAGCAGATTGACTGGATCTAACAAATCATTGACTGAAGAAGGGGATCAAATCAGATCCAGAGTTGATCTTGAGCATCCTTTATGGGGAATTTCGGCCTCCCTCTCTCCTCCACACGTTTTTGGCTCATCTGGATGAGTTTTGGTGGATGCTTCAGTCAATAGGTTGAGGTGTCACTCAGATCAGCCCCCCGATTGATAGTTGCACTCAGTGAGACTTATATCTGGCTCAGCTAGACACAGATCAGGCATTGATGGACTCCCCTTCAGCTTATTTGATGTATCTCCTTGGGATTTGCGCCCCCCTAGGCTGGATGTCCTCTATTTTGTATATATCCAGGCACAACCTCCTCTTCCAAGCTAGTTAGAACTAGGATTGAGGTGCTACTGCTATTGTAACTCTGTAATTCTTCATTTGAAATAAATAAAAGCTTTGGAGGCAATACGGTGTGGTTCCATTGCATGTGTGGATGATTATTGCCATTGTTTTACTGAGGTAACCTGTATCTGTGGTCATTTTTTGCTAATTTCTTGTAGATCTGTGGTTAAGATTGGTAATTAGCTCATTACAATCTTGATAGGAAAGGTGTTGTTCAATAAGTTTATTTTCTGTCACTCTCCTTGGATGCATGTTTATAGATCTAGATTTAGCATGTCCTATAAGCTTATATGCATGTTATTTTGAATCTCTTTGTATGTACTAATAGGATCTCACAAGTCTCTTGGCAAGTTCTTTGATTTCAGCTGAGTTGCAGGTTCATACTTTGGAGAGGATGCTGATCTAGTTTGCTTCTTCATTATCCACAAAACATTTCAAAGGCATAGTCCCTCGACTTTCCACCTGAAATCTCTACTACAGATCTTCAAGGAAACCAACACTTTTCTCCTCTTCTTCCTCCCTCAAAATCAACACTTTACCCGGTTACTTAGTTCAGTTCATAGCTATGATTTCATTTGGATCTGTTTCATCAAAGTAAAATATACATAGATCTGATATTTCATAGCTCAAAGTCTAGATCTTGCACTCAAAAAAGTTTCATAAGCATTCTAGATCTAGCTTTAGGGAAATCGTCATTTTGCATGAAAATTTAAAGGAAACTTGTAGATCGCATGCATTAGATTTCCTTTCACTGTTATAAAATTCAATATTCTACAATATTAGTACATTTTTGTTGGTTTCACAAACAAAAAGCCAAGATCCCAAGGAAAGCTTGCTTTCCTTGGTTCCTTTTCTCCGTGTTTAGCTAGTTTTAACTTCATTTTTTGTGAGATAAGGTAGGTTGATCCAAAGGTACTCTTAAAGTGATTTTGGTCATTTGTTATTCTAATATTATTTCTTTCTTTTATCAGGTCTGACATAAGGGAAATGAAGCTACTGTCCGAAGTGGCCTCAGGAGCGCTCAAATCCCCCCAGGGGTCTCCTTTTTCACTAAAAACTCAAGACTTTTCCAAAGTTGTAAAATCTTGGTTTCAGCCTGTATAAGGACCAAGAAGTTTCTAATAATTTCAGTTCATTGATTCTGTAACCAATAATAAATAAAATTATCTTTGGAATAGGCTCTTTCGAGCCCATTCCCCGTCCCCCCTGGGGGATTTGTGTCGGTGCCTTTTTCGTCGATTTCTGTTTATTTCCTTTTTACTAGCATTGATATAATTTGCAGGGTAGTATACTTGATTTTGTTATTAATTTCATACTCCATATCTTACATTTCAAATTAATCGTAATACTTACCCCACGATTTCTTTATTGACCCGAAAGGGGAAAGAGATTCATGGTAGGATTAATTAAGAAACTAGAACTGTGTATCTGTTTGATTTTTTCTATCATTTGTTTATCAGCAACTTTAAAATTAACCCCTCCTCGATTCCCTGATTGAGATCCACTTGGATCGAAAGAGGTTCTTGGAGGCTTTTCTTTTAAACAAGAACATCCAGTTTAAAACTTACTAAAATTGACAAGACTCCAGTGTGTATGCTCTGCACTTGGCTGCGGTTCATTCAATTAGTAAAGTTGTATCAAAATCACTTGGGTAACTAGTATAATTAGGACTCACTCTCCCCAACTGACAAACCATCAGGTGAAAATCCAACACCTAGATCAAACCTCTACGGTGGCAAAATACCCAAAGGAAGCGGAAACTTCTAAAAAGTGACCTTGGGGCGCTGAACTCTATCACACCCTAATGCGTGCATTACGAACAATAGCCCCAGAGACTCCATTTCAGCCCACATATTCCTTGCGGGTAGCCGTAAAGGTTTATTTTTGGACAGACTCCAAGTACTCTCGAGTATATCTGGAGTCCCCCTTTGCCTAATTTAATCAAATCATACTTCACATTTAACTTAAAACATACCAAGATGCAATCGCAAAACATTCACTCCAAGCACATGCAAGCACATCGATTTTATTGATTTGACTCCATTTTAAGGCACTAATCTTTTTTGCTTCATATATACATTGTGTATCAGCTTTGTGCTTTCGTGTGTTTATTTTCGTATCTCGTCATCTTTAATTGTCTATAGTTAAAATATTCAAACTCCTAAGTAACTGATTCAGTTTAACATCATCACACTAAGAAATCATCCTTAGTAACTTAATAGGGTCTACCCCCCTTGGCTCCGTTAGGAGTTGAGCCTAAACAGAGGATTCGAAAACAAGGTGACAGCCTTGACTCGAGACTTGCCCCCAAGGACACACCGAGTGGATTGAATATTTATGCCACGTGATCCAGGTGTGTGAAAGGAGGCAACAGGTTCGAGGTTTGATTTACTTTCAAGAAGGTGTGATCTAGTTTACAAAGAGTTTCGATTGCATACCAATAAATCAACAGTGTCAGGTAGAAATTATGCTTGCATAGATCTTGCACGATAACTTTGAAATAAAAGACTTCCTCGGGTTGATAATTTATGTTTAGCACTCTGCATGTTAAGTTTTAATTAACTGGCATATAGTGGGCACAACATTTTGGCGTCGTTGCCAGGGAAGTTATCAATTGTGAAAAAGTACATCTGACATTGTTTTGTAGATGCATTGTTAAAGTAGGGCATGTAGGTTGCATGATTACATTTTAGTTTATTAAATTTATTTTGAGTGTGAATTTTTTGTCTTTACATGCAGTTTTATTTCATTTTCAATCTTTGCAACATAAATCTTATCATTCCCCTTAGTGGTGTTGTAAGCACCACCCATTCTACTAACAAGTTGACAGGAACATTCGAAGGAGGAGCCTCAAGATAGCACACGAAGAATCTAATGAAGAGATGGTAGGTAAGAAAGATGCAGAAGTTGTTACCTTCGAATTTCCCATCAGAGATTCAAGAGGAGTGGCACCAACGAAAAGAATCCCCCCACATGTTCTACCAAATTTTCATGGTTTGGAAAACGAAGACCCTGATGCATTTTTATTTCAATTTGAAGTACTTTGTAGAGGATATGGTTATTGTGCTAATGATCAAAATTTGAATGTGTTTCCCCTTACTCTAAAAGGAACAGCCGTCCGATGGTTCATGAGTCTCGATGGAATTGTATACAAACCTCGGAAGACATGAAACATGTATTCTTGAAAAAGTATCAAGATTATTGCAGGGTCAATGAAGACATCTTTGAAATGACACAAGGAGAAGAAGAGAGTCTTGAGGAATACATAGAACGCTTTCAATATAACCTCCAAAGATCCAAACAGAGGAAATTGGGAAAGGAGATCTTAAAAACACTTCTACTCAAGGGAATCCAAGCTTAATGTTTAGAAATAATGAATCTGATCGAAACAGGTAATGTATTTTAGTTAGCATATGATGATATTTGTGAGTTATGTAGAAGGTATTCAAGAGGAAACTTCAAGATTGGTAAGAATTCTAAGAAAATTTTATCTCTATTTTTGAAATCTGCTGCAAAAACAAGAGTTTATGGAGCTGAAATCAGTAATTTATTTGAAAATTATAATGGTGGTATCAATGATTCACTAAATTCAAAATTGGTTGTTTTGCAGGATAAGGAAAAGCAGGAGGAAATAAGAGAAGCAAGGGATTTTCCTTTGGATAGTCTTGAAAGTTGTGGTATATGTGACTTGAATCATTCCACAAATCATTGTCCCTCCCTACCAAGGATGAAAGAAACATATCATAGAGATCTGGGAGTTGCAGTCAACTCGTTGCAACAGTCATGTCAACCATGGCCTACATCTATGGTTCAAAATTCTATCCCTCCATTTCCTTACTCTCATACTCAATCATTGAATACTCTTCCACCATGACAGTTGTTGTAGCCTCAATTTAACTCTTACCTACCTTATCCACAAGGTTGGAATGGCCTATCTTATGATCACATGGCTGCAACACAAGTTGGTCCTTCAATATCAACCTCACAATTCAATCATCTACATTAGCCACATCTATTATCTCATCAAACTCCTTGGTATCCAACACAATTTCCTGTCCAATCCACCCTCCACCCTAACCATAATAAAGTAGTATAGTATGCTTACAGTGCTGAACTGCAAAATGTTCCTACATTTCCCTCTTGTTCTACCTCATCTACACCATTGCAAAAAGGCTGTGCGTTGTTGCAGCAAATCCATACAAGGCCTAAACATGTTTTAAATCCAAGTTTTGCAGATGGAGTTTCTTCTAGTCCTCATAAGCAAGCAGACAAGATCAACAAGACACACGTAATATTTGATGGAGCAGCCATTGGAACCAAAAGCATCGTTCACATCATTAGATCCGAAACTCTTATGCATTGAGGAATATCAGTTTAATAAGGATCTTCATGGTGTAACATCCATGAGCAATCAAGGGAACAAAGACTATATTGAAGCTTGGTTTCAATCTGTCATCGGTCTGCAGCATCATTTCATACTTCACCAATTCTTGGCACCATCATTTCAAGGGGACTTGATCTCTCATATCCTAGCATTCATAAAGTTATATTTTTCTGTTGAGAGTATGAGCATACTTGAGTCACCTCTTCGAAAGTGGATCCATTGGAAATATGAATACACTTGAAATTTTTTTATATTTCCAAGTAGAATAGGGTAGGATAGAATATCAAAATAAAACCATGCTTTTGTTTGTTTTTTATTTTTGAATAAGTATGCTCTCTTCTTGCACCTTGTTGCGATCTGGAAGATCAGAAAGTAGAAAGATAAGGAATGGGTATGAGATGTTTTCATGAATGCTTTGGAATTGTTGACTATTTGAACAAAATACCTAATTCATTTTTTTTGTCATCAATTTCCCAATTTCAATTTGTCTCTATTTGTTACAAATAAAAATAAAAATATCATGAAAACAAAATTACAGTAATTAGGGAAGGTGAATGAAGGATCCACAGGAAAATGAGTCAATGGAACCCTTCGAGCTTGAAATTTGGCATGAATTTGCTAGCTGCAACACCCAGGTGTGACTGTGCTACAGGTAAAAATTTATGAGTTTGAGATATGTGTGTGTTGCACATCATGGCATGTATTTGGTTTTCAATTATATATAACAAATCCATAAAAATACACATGTTTTATTTCAACATTATGTCATTTTTTAAGAGTTGCAGCTGCGGCTGCAACAGACTATGTAAGTCAATATAGGTGCTCAATGCTTGAAATTTTTGGTATGGATGTGTATTATATTTAAATTTACATCATTAAAAACATTCACACCTATTCTGATCACTTTTTGGGGGTCAAATTTAATTTATTGAATTTTTGGTGACAATTTGGCTTGAAAATTTTACTAGAACACAGTCGGGACAATTCATTTTTGGGAGACCAAATGGACCTATTTTTAAAACTTTTTTACATCCCAAGTATCCCTTTGAATCTAGTTTCCAAAACAATTTTAATTTTTACAATTGGGTGTCAAAC
Source organism: Pseudotsuga menziesii (assembly GCA_001517045.1). Lineage (NCBI taxonomy): Eukaryota > Viridiplantae > Streptophyta > Pinopsida > Pinales > Pinaceae > Pseudotsuga > Pseudotsuga menziesii. The sequence goes on along the minus strand of LPNX010617884.1, from coordinate 293,884 downwards.
AAAAATTTTATGGTCAAAATACTAACAGGGTGTCAAGCTGGAAGCTTAGGAATAGAGCTGGGACAGTCAATTTTTGGATGCCTTATTGGAAATATTTTGCAAACTTGTTTCATTTTTATATTCCCCTATGAATCTAGTTTACAACTCAATTTGAATCACTCCATTCCGATATCGTATGTAAATTTTATGACCAAAATACTGACTGCCTATCACAAATCTGTATTCCTAAAACTCTATTGTCTAGACTGTTCATTGGCTTATTTGACACATCAAATCTTGTTGGATTCAAAACATGTTTCTAATGGAGATACCTACATGAATATACTTTCATCTTCAATTGGAATCACATCAATCTGTTATCAAGCAAAAAAGTTAAGCCTAAAACCGTGACTGTTGGTCTAGTCCAGAATTCGAAAAAACACCTTGTCATGCAGGCTGTTACTGAGTGATTTGGAAAATAATTACATAGAATTTTAAAAACATGTTTCTAATGGAAATATACCTATGAATTTAATTTCATTTTTCTTTTTAATCACTCAAATTGGATAAGGAACGAAGAAGCTATGATCATAATACCGTTGGTGAGTCTAGATGGACATTACTCCCATGCAGGTATAGAATGGATTTTGCTTTGTTCATTTTTATTTGGATTTTTTTTTTATAAGTAATTGCTTTTTTTTTTCATAAGTGTTGGGTGAAGAGAGACCAATCATCTCTCTTCTTCCATCCTCTCATGTTTTATTGCAGGCAAGTGCTAGGTTTTTGCAGGTCCTTGGAAGAAAAGGTCAATGCATGCACAAGTGACTATTGAAGACTTTTTCTCAATTTGCAAATGGATTGAGCACATAAAAAAAATGGAGAGATTGATGTGCAAACCATACAAATTCCAATGTTTTTGAAAGTCAAGTCTCATTGCAACATACCAAGAATCCCTTTTAGACACCTCTCATCCCACTTGTTGCCGAAAGAAACCCCTCAAGAAGCCAATTGCACTATGGTAGATTCATTCACCCTCCTCATTTCAAAACCCTAAAAATCCATTCATGTTGAAGTCCCATTTTCCACTGCTTATGTAGTCACCATAACCGTTTTATTTCCCATCACTGCTACATCATGACTTCACATGCACTTTCCACTTCTAAGTTTCATGTTGGTTCTATTTTTCACTATGATTCTTCACAATCATTTATTTTGTACTTGTATTGGATGATGTGGAATTCATTAAGGTCCACCTTCCAATGGTCTTGTCCCATCGACTCCGACACATCATCTGGGATCGATATTAGAGTTTTTATAGTGCCCTGGTATCTGCATGAATCAATGGCATATTTCCTTGTTGTTAATCATAAGGATTCATCAATGCCTCTTGATTGGCAAATCTTGCAGGTGACTCGACTCCAGCACATCCATTCGTACCTGTCAAGATGCACTAAGGTACTTAAGAGCTCACTGTCATCAAAGGTGAGTTGCTTCACATTGGTTAAGGACATACATTAATGGCCGGTAATTCAATGATTTCTTTCCATGCTCGACTGAATCAACACATTCATTCACATGGTAAGAATTGTACCTCAGTTTTGTAGCAGCTGAAGATTATGTGATCTAATGGTTTCAATAATGACTTGTAGCATCATTTGTTGAGTAGTTTTGCAATTCCCTTCCATTTTCAGTTCAGTAGTTTATTTTCAAAATAAGAGAAAGGGATTTCTGCTTCTATGGTAGAATTTTTCCTCATCAATTGTCTCAGAAGTTAGTCTTACATGCAACCAGCACAACATCATGGATCAAATTCAGTCTCATTCAGTTTCAGCTCTCTTATACATATGTCTCAACATCAGATCGGCCTACATAGCTCCAACATACACCAGTCCATTCATGTCAACCAAGGCTTCCATGGAGGTAACACTTGAGGTAAAATAGCATGAGTTTTTTATTTATTAGAGATTTAGGGAAATGTCATGAAGAACCACTAAGCATTAGCCATTTCAATTTTCTAAATAGCATTTTATGTCCATCCATTCCCATCATTTCCCACTCAGTTCTAACACTTCATCATTCATGCACATCCCCTTCAAATTCCAACCCAACATCTCATCAACCCAACTGACCAAGCATGAAAAAATGATACCTTATTGTTGTCACACAAGAACCAACAATAGGAAGTCTTGCTACTGCCACACAAGAACCAACAGTAAGAAAAGAAGTTTTGCTGCTGCCACACAAGAACCAGCAGTAAGAAAAGAATCATTGCTACTGCCACATAAAAACCAACAATGAGAAGAAATAAATCAGTTGCTTGAAGGTTGTTCTTTCCAGCTTTGGGATTTTTTTTTTTTATGCATGTGGGAACTACAAAACCTCTATGGCTGCAAATTGAGGAAATGATGCATGAGGGCATGCTTTGCATTCAATTTAAAAGGTAGTCTTGTAATAATTTGCAGCAAGTCATGACCAGATTCAAGGTTTGCAGATTGTTTTCTCATTAAAAATGTTCTCTTGAAGTACAAGCAAAAATGATTGGGGAGTTTTCTGAATTCTTTAATTATCTCAAGAAGCTTAGAAAACCATTGAAAAAATGATCTACTGCTGTCACACAAGAACCAACTATAGGAACACAAGGCATTGTTGCTGCTTCTCGAGAACTTATAGTGGTAGGATTCTATGCTGCCATATAACAGAGAATACATTCAGAGGTATGAGTTTCATTGTTCAGTAATGCCCACATTGGCTTACAATTGTTATCATGGTCCTTGCATATTTGATGTTGTGATTCATAATGGAAGAGAGATGTTGTTGTCACTATGAAGATATTCCCATAATAATGAAAGACAAATTAGCCTTTGGGAAAACATGCTTATATTTCTATGGCAACAAACTAAGTTTTTTTTGGGACATGAGATTTCATGATTAAAGGGTTTCTATCCACATAACAAAAGCATCAATTATTAGTGTTAAGCTATGCTCAGCCCACGGTTTCATGACCAACCATCTATTTCTAGCTCATTTCATTGCTGCACCTCAGAAGGTGAAGGCATATCAAAGGAAAAAATGAAGATCAAAATTTGTTTTCTGCCTTGAAGAGTCTCATCAAAGCATGAGCACATGCTGCATATGTTAAGTTTGGGGGATATGGCTAATTTCCAACTAAGATGACAACTCTTCTTTTGCATGAGGACATGCAACATATTTAGTTTGGGGGAGGAGCTGTGATTTTTATTCATTCATAGCTGGTAAAAATGCAGAATTTGATTTAAGGATATCTCACAAACCACGAATAAGATCCTCATTAAATTTGGATAGGGAATGCATAACAACATGATGAACAACCGTGGCAAGTTTTAGCTCAATCCAGTGCATGATTTTTGAGAAAATGGCCATCATCACCTACAGACAATTCATATTTTTCTTGAAATCCGTGATGTGGGTTTGTCTAATTTTTGGTGTGGAGATGAATTATAGGATTATTTACTTGCTTACAAAATTTCAGCCCAACCTAGTTTGTATTTTTGGAAATATTGGTTCAGGAAGTTCAGTTGTAACACATTTTTTTTCATGTTCAAAAGTGCAGAAATTGAAATGGGCATATCTTTCAATTGGTAAGTTAGATTCTCATGATTTTTGGATAGGAAGTGAATAATACCAAAATATGAACAAACTTGGCAAGTTTCAGCTTAATCTAGTGTACAGTTTTCAAGAAAATGACCATAATCACCTACAGCCAATTTGCATTTTTCTTGAAATATGTGATGTGGGTTTGTCTAATTTTTGGCGTGGAGATGCACTAGAGTAGTAGTTACTTTCTTGCAAAATTTCAGCCCAACCCAGTTCGTCGTTTGGTAGAAAATGGCTTTAGAAGTTTCTCGTTCAAAAGGCTACAACACCATAAAATATTGTCATTTCCCGTTCTGAAAGCTGCGAGTCTGTTTCCTATTTCCCATTCTGTTAGCTGCAAGTCCATTTCCTGTTTCGTCAGCTACAAGTCTGTTTCCCGTTCCGTCAGCTGCGAGTCCGTTTCCCGTTTCCCGTTCCGTCAGCTGCGAGTCCGTTTCCCGTTTCCCGTTCCGTCAACTGCGAGTCTGTTTTCCGTCAGCTGCGAGCTGCGAGTCCATTTTTCGTCAGCTGCGAGTCTGCCAAATTCGTCGCTAAATTTAGCGTTGTTCCTCCAAAATCATCGCTAAAACCTTCACCAAATTCTCTGCTAAAATAAGCTGTGACTCCGCGAAATTCGTCGCTAAATTTAGCGTTGTTCCACCAAAATCGTCGCTAAAACCTTCGCCAAATTTTATGCTAAAATAAGCTGTGACTCCGCTAAATTCGTCGCTAAATTTAGCGTTGTTTTGCCAAAATATTCGCTAAAACCTTCTCCAAATTCTCTGCTAAAATAAGCTGGGACTCCACCAAATTTTTATTAAAGAGCTGCGAATCCACCAAATTTTCTATTAAATCCTCCGCTAAGTGACTCTGCCAATTTCTGTTAAACTCTCCATTTCTTCTAGCTGCAGCTGTGCAAATAGTAAAATGAAGGAACAAGTGAATGAGTTTTTCTAGTTGGATGCTACACAGGTATTGGATTGCATGAGGACATGCAACAAGTTCAGTTTGGGGGAGATGTTGGGCCCTGGAATTGTCCATTTTTCTATCACTTATCGACATATCTTTCATCCATTTTCTTACCATTATTGCCCATTTATCTTCCCATTTTCCATCCATTTGTTGTAGCTACGCGTCAAATAACATACTACTTCCATTGATGTTTTAAGTGGTTAATAATGATTATTTTCCTTTATCTTTGATGAATTAAAGACTATTATGCATAATTTTACTAATGATGGTTTGTGGAGTGAGTTGTCACGTACAAGACGCTCATAGCCAGTTGTTACAGCCTTAACCGAAAATGCATGCCACATAACCTTGATTCGCGTCTTAATTTGTGGGTAGATGGAAACGAATCTCAAAAATCTGAGACATCGGTTTTGTGTATAACATCCTCATTTACCTGACTCGCGAGGAAATTGCCAAACAAAGCTACGGTTTGCGATATGCAGGTGGTTCTTCGAGAGGGTATTTTCCAGATTTGGTGTTGCGGCCAGTTCCAAAGTTGCCAACAGTTACGACCGTGTTTCAACTGTTCCAGATCACAAGTTGGGGGTTCAGTTCTTCATTTCCATGAAATAATTTGATGTATAAATATGTAATCAATCTCATTGAGAAGGGGATTTTCTAGGGGATGTAGGATAGGAGAGAACACAATGTTATGATGTAGGATTTGATCCAGATCTATTGTAATTCTTCCATTATGATAATACATGCTGGCAGTTTCTTAATTTTGGAGTTGTAGACTTTTATTGTGGAGATCCAACTCTGCTCAGTGGAGGAAGGGCCCTCTTCCCTGAGCAGATGTTGGTGGTGTTGATTGTAGGTGTTTTATTTTATAGATCTGTTATTTGTTAATTCACGATTTCTTGCATTTGATTTATCATAGTTTTTTTATTATTCAGTTCATGTTTTTATTCATTTGATTTATCATAGTGTTCTTCTGTTAATTCATTTTTATAGATCGTTGGCCAACACAATACTTATTTTAGATTTATGCAATCAGATATTGTTTCATAGGAATAGATCTTGTTTGAAGTGTGTTCGATTTACGAATAGGTTCGAGGTTTGATTTACTTTCAAGAAGGTGTGATCTAGTTTACAAAGATTTTTGATTGCATACCAATAGATCAACAGTGTCAGGTAGAAATTGTGCTTGCATAGATCTTGCACGATAACTTTAAAATAAAAGACTTCCTCGGGTTGATAATTTATGTTTAGCACTCTGCATGTTAAGTTTTAATTAACTGGCATATAGTGGGCACAACAATGAGTTCTATAGCTATAAGGTATGCTCCTATGAATCGTGCTCACATTCCTGGCTTTCCAAATCGAATACCTAATATAGATTGGCAAGCATATCTTCCAAGATTCAAAGATAAAAAGGGTGATGGCGTTTCCCTTCATTTGTTTAGATTTCAAAAGCATATATATAAGCTGGGATTCAAATTGCATGAGGATTCTTTAATGAAAATTTTCATGGTTAGTTTAGAAGGAAATGCAAGGTCATGGTATGAGGGATTACCAACAGAAAGTTTATATTCCTTTAAAGAATTTCATTCAGTACTTCATGAGAATTTTAAATATCAATACCCTTCATTGCTGCTAGTTCAATATTGTTGCATGCATGATAAAGGTTTCATTGAACAGCTGAAAAACATGTATGGCGAGGAGGATTTTTTGGATGATGAGATTTTAGAAATTTTACATGAATACTCGTCTCAAGAAGAAAGACAACCCAATTTCCATGATATTCAAGAAAATCATTATCCCTTGGTAATGTCTTCCTTGACTGAAATGGACATAAGCCAAAACTTTGATTCAACCAACTATATTTCTTTTTCTAAAACTGATGATGGTTTGCAGCATTTTTGTCAATCTTTGTCTGGTCAATAAGTAAGTGGGGAATATCACTCAGATTACCCCTCATGTCATTTAGCTCCTGAAATTTTGTCACAATAGGAGGATTCCCCTGTTCAATCAGAAAACGCCATTTTGCAACACCAACTTCTTTGAAGACATAATATGTTTTATGAAGAATGCAATAAGCTTGTTTCAAACTCTATTAGTGGTGGTTTTGAATAAAATATTATCCCGCCAGTATATGATGAGCAGGAAGGTGAGCATGAAGGTGATGTGCAGGAAGAGGGTCATATCCATTTTAATTATGAAGGTTGCAGTCAACATGTTGCAAATTATGTTAGTAATGTTTTTAAAGGAAATCTCAACATGCCTATATATGATGAACGTGAGTGTCGATAGTGGGATAATGCACCTCAAGAACCAGTTGTTTGCAAGGAAGGATTAAACCACCAAGAAAAAGATAAGGATTCTAAATGGAATGTTTATTTATGTTTTTCATAATCAGAAATTTTATGTCAAAAAAAAATTATTTTGCTTGATGAACAGAGTGATATTTATTTTGAAAAGCATAAAACGAATGAGGTTGTGAATGCAGAAATTTTAAATATATTTGTTGACATCCCATTTGAAAATCATCATGAGAGTTCCTTGCATGGTTCTTTTGAAGATCATCTTGACAAGATGCTAGAAAATTTACAGTTGGAGTAACCTATAACATAAATTTTTGCAGGTGCGTGCCATGACAATGATGCCCCAACTGTAACTCCTCCTGCACCTTTCCGAACTATCTGCCACATCCTGCAAAGGTTTCTTTTATGTGTCTTTCATGACCCAGTGGTTGAATATGTGGAGAAGCTTTGCGGTGGGAAATTTGGTTGGTTATGTGTTTGCAGTAAAGATCAGGTCTTCTATCATAAACTTTTACCATTCATTTCTCCCTTTCTGATTTCGATCAAGCATGCTGAAGAGGCCCAATCATTAGATTAATTGCTTGATTGGATTCATTGGAAGTCAGAATTTACTTGATTGGGCATGGTTGTTCAGTAGGTAGGGTAGGTAGGTATGAATAAGCGTGACATGGCGAGCATTCCTTTTAGCAAATTTTCAGTTTGTTTTCGGTAGCAGTTCAGTTTTTTGTTTTCAGAGCATGTTGGGGATTTCAGGAAAAGATTGGGATGAACCTAATGGATCAGGCATCTAGTCTATGGGGTTCTTTTCTGTCTCACAGGGAGGACAAATTCCCTGAGTTGGAGCTATTGTTAGCGCCTGTGCTAAATTTTGAATATTTTCACATGGGCATTTGCACTAATTCCCCTACAAAGGTTCATACCAGTAAAAGAAAGGGTAAGGTCTGGAAATTTTCCATATCACATGACTCTGAAGGATATTGATGGTGTTTCTGCATGTTCTAAGGGGTTTATCCAGTGTTTTAAAGAGAAAAATTATCAAAAATCCTGAGTTTTAGCCTTATAAATATGCCTACATATGAAAAATATGATCAAGGTCAAAAGATGACCAGAGCGGACGACCTGGATGCATAGCGAAGAAAAATCAAAGGCCAAAAATCATTTTTTCCAAGGAAAAATCGGGAGCGAAAAAGCGGGAAAGGAAAAGACTCAGTTATGAAAAGTAGTAAACCTGATTTCCACTTTTCACATTCTGAGATCCGACAGTCCAAGGTGGCACTGAGATAAATCAAAGGTCCAGGAGAAAGTAGGAAGCTAAAAGGCAGAAGCGGAAAAGGGAAAATTTTCAGTTATAAAAGTTAGTAAACTCAACTTCCGCTTTTCATAGTCCAAGATCGATGGTTCAAAAAGATTCTGCTGAAAATCAATGGCTCAAAAAAGAGCAGAAGAGTGGAGATCAAAAATTGGAAATACAAAGTTTGGTTATAAAAATATTGGAATCCCACTTTCCTCTTTCCACAAGATCGACGATTTGGATAGCTTTTGCCGAAGATAAACTGTTCGGAAAGGAGCATGAAGGCAGGAGTGAAAAGGAGAAAACACAGAAAATTTGGTCGTAAAAAGCTAGAATCCGGCTTTCTACAATCCACAAGATCGATGGTCCAGAAAGCTTCCACGGAGATCAACGACCCAGAAGGGAGCGGAGAGGCAGAAAGTGAAAAAGTAGAAAATTTAGCATTGTGAAAGCAGAAACCTCAACTTCCGCTTTCCACAGCCCGCAACTTGATCTCAGATCTACGGCTGAGGATGAACCCGAAGGAAACCAACGCTGTTGAAAGATAAAGGACAGAGAGGATAAGGCGAAATAGGAAAGATCAAATTGAATCTTGAGAAAGCTAGAAGCCCGTTTTTTGTGATCTGCTTTCCATCATTTTAATCTTAGATCAACAGTGTAGTATGAATCTTGAGTAAATCAACGGCCCATAATGATTTCGCGGGTGGAAGAAGCAAGGAGGAATGAAACTGTTGCAGGTCGTTGGAGGTTCTCTGAACCATCGCTTTCAATCAAGTGAGCCAGAGTTCAAGGTTTCTGGTTTTCCCATTTTGTCCATCACAGGAAACCCATCATGCTTTCCTGAATTGCTCGTGATCATGGCAAATCTGCCAGATAAGAATTCGTTAGGATTTGATGTGTGTGAGATTGATTCTTGATTTTGGTAAATTGAACTTGGCTCTATTTCGGGGTTGGTCTCGGTATCCCAATACTCTATAAATGTAACCTCTACGGAGGAATAAAGGGGGTTCGACATTCATTTTGAAGCCTTTGTTCTTGGTTGTAATGTTCCCAAAAGTGACATGCACGACATTTAAGCATTATTTAATGATGCATGCACTCAATTAAGTCTCCATGCGCAAGCATGCAATTCAACTACAAATTAGAAGTTAAAGTGACCTAATTAGGTCAAAAGTTAGGGTTTTCACAGTTGAAAGTTATATAAAAGAAAGATAAAGTGAATGGAGACTATACTTATGTGATAATTGATTTGTGGAGTCGAATTGGAGAGCTCGGCAAGCTAAGTTGGGGTTGAGCGCATGCTCAGCTAATTGGTGTATTTCGGCAGTAAAAACTATCTACCCTAGTTCATCATCAGGTTGGATCATACAAGTTTAGCACTAGTTCATCATCAGGTTACATTCAGCAGTTATTCCAGGAGGTTGATTATTCATCCAGCCAAAGGGTTTCACCGTCACACCACGTCACCGTGATCAGAGACAAAGCAAGCACATCATCTGTGCTCCCAACAACAGCTTATTTATTTGAGCTATATATGGGTATGTACATGCATTGATTTCTCCTATTTTATAGCATCTCTGTATTTTTCTAGAGCACATATTTGCATGCAACTGCATGCATGAAAAGTTCGGGGTTTGCTTTCCTATTATATCAGTTTGGGATATTACAGTGGTATCAGAGCCCTCCACCCTATGGAAGAGAAATTGTTGTAAATAAATTGGTGTGCATGAGAAGTCATCTACCTGGATATCTTATTTATTAATATGGAGGAAGAAACACTGAAGGAGAAATTCCTATGTGTGCAAAACTCAGACCTTCCTTGGATGGTATAAGCCCCGTGCTGGGTGCAGAGAGGAGTCACGGTGTATGACTGTATGTCTCATAATTTTTCCCATCTCGGATATTAAATTTAATTTTATGTGTCTCTGAGTCGCTGCCTGTAATTTGTGACAAACGCTGAAAGGAGGATCCGTTGCGGTTTGAGGAGAAGTTAACTGATTGAAGGAGGAGGCCCTTGTGGTGTAGAGATCACTGAAGGAAGGAGATCACTGCTCAGTATTGTGAATGAGAGGTCATGCAAGGATCAATTTCTTAGATCCATAATTCCAGAATTGTTAAAAAGAGCTGACTGGTGTGGCTAGTGGCTTTCCAACTGCCTGGGTAAAAAGAAAACATTGTTGAAAAAAAGATGAACATTGATTTTGAGCCTCTATATGATTATTAATGTATTTCTGAATAACATAAAACTTTAATTCATCTAGAATTAATAATGATTGATAATTTTTTTGGCTGGAGTTGTAGCAGATGAAGAAAAAATAATTGATGTTAATGCAGAATTGAAATACATTGCATCATGGCTGGAAAAGGCAAAGAAACAATGGCTGATGATGATAAAACAACTTTCGATAGTCTCCTATAAGCCATAAAAGAAATCACTAATGGGAAAAAATAAATGATGAGCACCTTTAGGCAAATGACTGAGAAGAATGGGCCCACCCCACAAAGTCCCATATTTTCCCAACAGTGATAGGGTATCCACCAGTAGTAGTAGGGAGCACTTACATACCAACATGTAGAGCCATCCCCATATATACAAGCCTTTTCGATCTACCATGCCTCAATTCTTATATAGTCCAGCTGCAGTGCCTCTAGCACAAGCAGAACCAGAAGAATCCATGAGTTTCTATCTAAGAGAATATAGAGATTTAGGAGAGGACTTCCATTCAGTCATGACCTTCACTAACTTCTGCCACTTTAAAAGTAAGAACAAACCCAAATCTTACAATAGGCCATTCACCCAGAACTATGAGTTACAATGCACCGTAGGGAAACTGACTATCCCTACCTTTGAGGGAACCCGGGGTGGCCCAGCCACGGATTGGGTATAGAAGTTGGATACATACTTCCAGCTCAACCCCATGATTGAGACATATGCCATTAAATTGGCTACTTTGCATTTCGATGAGGATATCCTTAAAGGCATAGTTAGGGGAGTGAAGAAATATGAGCATGAAGTACAAGTAGTTGGTGAGCTTCATTTGGAGTTAACAGTACATGATGAGCCATGTGATGAGCCATCCTATGAGTCTAGCGACACAAGCACATTCGCTAGTCAGATTGTGGACAAACCATGTGATGATTTGGAGTTGGCACACTCTTCATCACCTATAGTAGGAATCCAAACAGTTATGACAGGAAAAATACATGAGGTGCAAGGGAATGAGCACAGCAGTTGAGACAGTGAGCAGTCACACATGGAGGTTAGGGAGAGTTTATACATACATGAGATAGAGCTTCCAGATGATAGTCACTGAAAGAAGATTGAACGTGTTAAAGAAATCATTCTAGCGATGAAAGAGAGGACTGAGATACTTCGAGACACCATAGTACAAAGATATGTTGAGCTTACAGTTCTTCGAGTTGTATGTACCGAGTTAGAGGTCAGGATTTCTAGTATTGAACAACAGTTAGATTCCTTGATGGGGCAGCAGAAGAAACATACTATTGCATTTCAAAGCAGTCCTCTTAATGAGTACATAAGCAGGGTTTGCAGTAGCTTGAGTCCACATTTGCATAATGGTGGATGGTTTTTACAGGTTGGCCAGGATCGAGAAATTGACAAGCAGTATATGAGCATTCCAGTTGAAATTACAAGGGTAGAATGTCAGCTTGGTAGGATTATTCCTTGTGATGGTGCTTATGGACAAGGTACTTTTGGGGGGTTGGATTGGAGAGAGATTAAGATTTGGTGTCCTATTGAGTGGGTGATTCTTGGGAAGACATTCCTAGCCAAGGGTATAGTCCCACAAGAGCCTTCAGATATTTGGGGTGAAATATGCACAAGTTTGCATTAGGATCCAGGTGGAAGACCTTATGAGGGATGGATACATTGTTTACTGATGGAATTACTTGGGAGTCTACATGATGCTCCTTGTGTCGATACTACGCAGGGTAGCAGTGGATGCATTTTGACCTCTGCAATTCTCAGGTTGATTTGGGACCCTGGGATTACAGTGACTAACAGTTTAGTGATTGCTAGAGGGTGCTTTCAGGAGCTATTTGGTGATGGTACCGTACAATGCATTGTTTTTAGTAGAGGGTGCTACAGATCTCCTAGGATAATTTGGGACCCTGGGATCATCCACGGATTCAGTTGGTTCAGTTGATTGATTGTGGATTTGCATTGGCATTGCTTTAGGACAAGCAATCTTTGGCGAGGGAGGACTGCAATGTTCCCAAAAGTGACATGCATGCAAACCCTAAAAGTGAGATGCATGCAAACCCTAAAAGTGACATGCATGACATTTAATCATTATTTAATGATGCATGCACTCAATTAAGTCTCCATGCGCATGCATGCAAGTCAACTGCAAATTAGAAGTTAAAGTGACCTAATTAGGTCAAAAGTTAAGGTTTTTGCAGTTGAAAGTTATAAAAGAAAGATAAAGTGAATGGAGACTATACTTATGTGATAATTGATTTGTGGAGTCGAATTGGAGAGATCGGCGAGCTAAGTTGGGGTTGAGTGCATGCTCATCTAACTGGTGTATTCCAGCAGTGAAAACTATCTGCCCTAGTTCATCATCAAGTTGGATCATACAGTTTCAGCACTAGTTCATCATCAGGTTACATTTAGCAGTTATTCCAAGAGGTTGATTATTCATCTAGCCAAAGGGTTTCACCATCACTCTGTGTCACCGTGATCAGAGACAAAGCAAGCACATCATCCGGGCTCCCAGCAGTAGCTTATTTATTTGAGCTATATACGAGTATGTACATGCATTGATTTCTCCTATTTTATAGCATCTCCATATTTTTCTAGGGCACATATTTGCATGCAACTACATGCATGCAAAGTTCAAGGTTTGCTTTCCTATTATATCAGTTTGGGATATTACATTGGTTTTGTATCTCTGCAAATTTTCTTGGGAGAATTAATGCAAAATATGCCCTAAATGTCTGAGATTCATCTCGGTGTTCACTGTTCAGTATGGTTTTCCCATGTATGCTTCATTTCCATGTTTGTGTAAATTGCTAATGTGTTTCTAGTTGTATGCAAGGAATTCGTTCTTTGTTAAGCGCTCCTAGCACTAGATAATGCATTTGCTTGTGTTTATGATAAATTTCTTGGAATTCATCCTATGTTATATGCTCCATTTAAGTTATCATCCTTTATTTTTGCTTCTACTAAAGGTGTTTCAAGAGATTCATCCACAGATAGGTGCCTCTTGTCTCAGTGGTCTTCTTCTCATTTCCCCTTGCCATCTCTCAAAGATATTTTGTTAAATACTAACACCTATTTTTCCTCAGACTATGAAGGTTATCACTTGTCATTATTTGCTATAAGTCCTTGAATGTTTTAGGTTTTGACTCCATTTCCTAATGGTATTTGACATTTGTCTGTCTTACACTCTTTTAAACCCTAAAAATCAGTTCCCCTAAAAAATCTAGCCTTCTGAATGCTTGTTTAAAGGCATATATGTATGTGAATGTTCTTGTGACAAAGAGATAGCCCTCTCTGACTGCATAGGCTAGAATACAGTCTAAATATTGGTTTGAAATGGTTACCCCAGTGATCTCCTACTACAACCATAAGAAAATTACTGGGTGATAACACCTTCCTACAACTTTCATATTTTCTTGTAGATCAATGGTTCACATATTTAACAAAGATATGTCGATGGCTTCTCATATTCCAAGAATTTGACTTTGATATTATTGTCAAACCAAGTCAACTAAATTTAGGACAGGACCATCTGTCGAGGTTAGAAGGTGGAAAAGATCCTATAAATCTCGATGATAATCTTCCTGACACACAACTATTTGCAGTTAAGATGGTTGATGATCACTAAAGAGATATTGTACGTATTTTAACGACATGATATACACCAGAAGGATTTAATACAACTCAAAAGAAGCAATTAATTGTAAAAGTTGTATATTTCCAGCTGATCATGGGTAAATTATATAAGATGGGACCAGATGAAATACTTCGTCATTCTGTTCTAGAACATTAGTGACCATTGGTATTAAATGAAGAACATGTCGGTGTCACGCGAGGTTACTATGCAGGAAAATAAATCATGCGTAAGCTATTATAGGAAGGATTGTGGGGGCCTACTATGCCTGTAGATGCTAAGGATTATTATTGCGGATGTGATATTTTTCAAAGAAATGGAAAGCTGTCATGATGAGATGAGATGCCATTGGTACCAAAAGTAACTTTGCAGGCATTTGATAAATGGGAGGTTGACTTTCTGGGTCCCATTAACCCACCAGGAAAACGAACGGGTGCATGTTATATAATCACTATGACGGACTACTTAACTAGATGGGTTGAAGAAACACCAATAAAGGATTGTAATGTTGCGACTACTACAAGATTTTTATTTGACCATGTTGTGACCCAATTTGGATGTCCACGATTTTTGGTAAGTGATCAAGGTAGACATTTTGTGAATCAATTGATTGACAAATTAACTGAGGAATTTCATATTCAGCACCGAAAAATGACATATCACCCACAACACAATGGTGTTATCAAAGCATTCAATAAGATCTTGGAGAATGCATTAAAAAAAATATGTAATGTTCAAAGCGATGATTGGGATCAGAAGATACCTACCGTGTTATGGACTTATCGCACAACATACAAAAAATTGTCAGGACAAAATCTGTTTTGATTAGTTTATGGACAAGAAGTTGTCATGCCACTAGAATATATTGTACCCAGTACCAGGACAGCTGCAATTATTGAGATGGAATATGTTAGTGTCGTTAAAAGAAACATTGTCGTGGCTGGTACAATTGGAAGAAGATCGCTTTGTCGCAGGCTATCATCAGTGTCGAGAAGGAGTGACAAATAGCTTGGAATGACCATCACATTAGGTTTAAGTAGTTCCAAATCACAGATATTGTCCTCCTATATGACATTAAATTCTTGAAGCATCCTGTAAATTTTTGAACACATTGGCTGGGACCATGTGTTTTCATCTGTATCATTGAAGGAAGTGCAGTCCAATTACAATAGTTAGATGGTACACCCTTTAAGGGGTTGGTAAATGGAATTCATCTAAAGCCTTATCAAGATATCCGCACTTCGGTCAACTGAAAAAAGTAAGGTAAAAATACAAAAAACAAAATTGCAAGTTTATTATTTTGTGGCAAGTTTATTATTTTGTGACAAGTTTATTATTTTGTCGCAATTTTATGATTTTGTCGCAAGTATAGAATTTTGTTGCAAACTATAGGTATGTCGCAAGAATATTGACATTGCATGATGGAATTTTGTCGCAAGTGACAGTTGTATAACAGTTAATTTGAGGTAACAGGAGATTTCAATGCCATGCTTTTTGGTCACATCTTCCATTAATGCATAATAACTACATGTTGTCCTAACAAGTGAAGTGATAGTTTGATTGAAGTTTTTTATTCTGATGATTGGAAAGATCACTCCATGTAACAAATTTATACTCTACCTTCACCATTTACTGCAGACCCACTTAAGCGAATAGATTTTGGCATGCATAAACATGTTTCATCTTCGCGCCGAAGTATGTTCATTCATTTGCCATCCAATTGACTAACTTCTCGAGCCAAGCTATATGTCTGCAACTACTTTGTGCCAAAGCATATGAACATGTTTCTCAATCATGGGAAGCCTTGATGGATGATATAGAGTTGAAACATGTAAGAGAGCATATTCATACTGCCGAACAAAATTTAATAACCTAAAGAATGAATTGAAAAAATTGCTGCCAGTAGAAAAGATGAGAAAGGTTGTTGATTTTAAAATATTACAATAGCATGTTGTTGAACTGTAGACACAACAACAACAAGGAATAGACCATGTCGCAACACTACAAATTGAATCATAGAAGGTTACAAGAACAATCCATCTGATCCATGAAAGGGTGCGGCAATCATTGGGTGTGATAGGAATAGAAACTTTAGAACATATTAGTTCTGAACTTGTGGAACAAATACAGAAAGTATAGGAAGAGGTGTAAAAAGAAGTTGAAGTAGTAATGAAAAAATTTCAGGAGTTTCAGAGTAAACTCGAACCAATAGAAATTTTGGATTGAAGTTTCTTGAGAAAATCCACAGGTGAGTGTTGGGGGCATGTTGGCCCTAAGAGAAGATAACATAATTTTGTTCGAAAAAATGAATATTTCAGTCGTAAGACGAGCAAATACCGTGATGAAAGAGGATTCAACAAAAGAGGAGAAGAGCAAGTTGAAACTAGGAACCCAACGTAGTTTTGGATAAGATGTAGTTAGACTAATAGTCTATTTTGTGAATAAAGTATGATTGTAAATTGGGTCGATAGTGCCTATATTAATGTAACAGGATGTTTTAAGTTAGTATAACAACTCGTCAACTGATATTTGAGAACCATTCGAAGGGTAAATTAACATTTGTAAAAATCTTATAAGGTCAACCAAGTTGTGTGTGGAGGACCAATAGAGAAGAAGGCCATAGAGAGAGAGAGAGGGACCTGATGAAGAGAGACCTAAACATGAGAGAATGAGTAGAATAAAAACCTCATTGATTGCAAAGAAAATATAGAGAAGAGTCTTCAGGCTGTGTGCATAGACCAAAGGCATTTAAACATTACTCATGCCAGATGAAGAGCGCCTTTGTATTTTTTCCCATATGGGTTTCCATGTTAAATATGTGTCTTTTGTGTCTTTGATATCTATGTTTTCTGTGAATGAACTATTATGCGTTTTTCAAATCTATAATGGTGTAATAATGTTGAATTTTGAGTAATATGAGTTAGAATCTATATACCTTACATGTTGTCTATGTGTGTCGACGGATCAATATGTTTTATTCTCTGATGTATGTATGATGTCGAAAGTCCATTCCTTAGTTTTAGTCGAATGGAATGATGATGTTATGACAAGCAAATCCCCTTCCATAACTACAAAAATGTAATTTTTGCACTCCCCATAGATATCTTAGGTGAGACTTCACTTACGTCGTAGGTGTTACCGATGGAGTTATACTATGTAGGGACAATATTTTTGTCTTTGTTGATGGAAAGGGAAGTCTAAACCTGGGTCAGTAGAAAATATGTGAACACTCTCAAAGTTTCTCCTCTACCAATGCTTCACAATGGCTCAATATATAGCCCTCAAATGGGAAATGGGGGGTCAAATCAGTGTTTTCTCGGCATATGGAAGACCAAGGGTCAAGGTATTTGTTACTTGATGAGTAAAACTCCATATATTTTTTGTTTTTGAGCAAAAAACCCAATGTACACAGGCTGTAATGATGCAAGTTTCATATACATGAGATGTATAATTGATGACCCACGTATTTCTTCAAAAATGACTTTTTAAGGGTTAAATTGAAGTGTCGGGGATATAGTGAGTAAAGGGGTATAATGAGTCTGCATAGGGACAATGGAAGGCCATCAAGGCATGATGCATGAGGTGTGTCAAATCATTCTATAACATTGGTTATAGCCACCTACAGTCCATAAGATGATGGTATTTTTTATATTATCATAAAGGATGCCCTCAACTTAAAGCCTTTTATTTCTGTTGTTGTAAATTTCAATGGTAAAGTTGACACTGGGAGAGTTCTAGAAGTGTTTATAGTCTAAAGTTTTGATGTTCAACTTTGCTTTCACTTCTAAAGGACAAACATATATAATAATGGCATGTAATTTACATGGAAAAATCAATATTACCAAATGAGTTAATATTTACTAATATTACAAGATGAGTTAATATTTATTAATAAATTTACAATGATTTGCATACACTACAATGAAAAACTTTTAAATTAGACAATATTGATACATACTCCTATATGCATATATTTCATAATAAAATTAAAATGTATCTATATATTATTAAAGTGTACTTGTTTATATATATATATATATGCACACACAAAAATATATACTTGTGTGTATGTGCGCATATGTGTGTGTTTCATTATCTTTTGTAAGCGGTTACACTAAACATACAAACATATAACTTTTAGTTTGTCACTCAAATTTTATAAAGTTTCAAGTAATTGTTACATATTTAGTACCTCTAATAAGTATCTACTATACATTGGATATTATAAATGACAACATCATTTTATTATTCACGTATTATTTACTATTCAACTATTTTACATAAAACTTTTCTTAAGAGAGAGGTACTAAGCAACTTTGCAACTTATTTCACTTGTTTTTTTTGTTTTTCTTTTGAATTTTATTTTTCCACATCAAGAATGGTATGATTCAACACTTGAATTTTGCTCATTCTAGTGATTTTTATCTCAAAGTATATCTTTTATATTTTGTTCTTTGATGAATTGGAAACCATCTCCAACTCTTTATGTGGGATTGTAATTTTTTAATTCACACTTTTTTTTCAAGACATCAATGAACAATTTAATTTGATAACAAAATATACATCAAAATTTCGTCCTTATATTGTAAGGATCTAAAAAATCCACTAAAGATGAACTTATTAAAAAATCCTCTTTTTAAATATACTTTAACATGTAATTTCACACATGAAAAATTGTTTGTCTTCCTCCATTGATCAAAACCGATAAATTTGCCTAGGGAATTGATATTTTTCTTCATAGACACCCCTTTACAAAATATGGAAAAATAGTGGTAAAGGACACTATCATGGAAGTTTAGTTGATTTAAAAAATCCAAGGAGTTGGGAAGAAACTGTCTATATCCTAGAACCATGGTCCTTTTTCTATCACATGAGCTATATCCTAGAACCATGGTACTTTTATCTTCATATCTATAACATGAGCTTCAAAGAAAACCTTGGCTTAAAATCTTATCCAACAATTTGTTGAATGCATGCCATTAATCTAACCCATAAGAACATTGTCATTTTCTCAAGAATCTTTGAAGTGACAAAACAAGGCATGCTATTTGAAATATTTTAGATTGTAACAAATTTCCATTATTGAGAATAGTCAAACTATAGTATAATTTTATCGCTCTACTAAAAATATCCCTTTGAACACATCTTAAATAACCTCTTTGTAGAAGATGACACATTCTTGCTACTTAGAAAACCTAGTTGTTAGATATTTAATGGTTATACAAGAACTATATATATTTAGCATCATTTCATCATAACCATTACATTAGGATCACTGAAAGAAAGATAAACACAACAAGACAACATAATATAGAGATTTATCCTAGGAAACCCTCTTGGGGTAGAAAACCCAACAAAACTTCCTCAATATAGAATTCAACCAAGTACAGTGAACAACCCCAAGAACAAGACTAGCAACTTACTATTTCCAGTGAGCATCTTCACTCTCTCTCTTGCACACTTACTTGTGTGAGAGATATATCTTAATGAGGGAGGTGTCTCACCTATTTATACTCATTAAGTGAGTGACCTCTTAACTTAACTAGGTTGGCCTGTTTCTCTAAAACAAAGACAACTTACCTAGGGAGACTCAAAATAACATTTATATAATATTCTTGTGGGTACTATTGAATCAACTTACAATGGAGGCTTTACCTCAAGACTTGTACATGACCAATTACATCAAGGACATCTCCTGGACGAGGAATACTAATATAATAAAAGTACAATAGAATATCTTCTGAAGTTACATTTCTTTAAGACTCCCTCTTAACAAGGAATGTATTCTACAACAACAACAAATGTACAATTGATTAGTGAATCAATATATCATAGGAATTTTTTGTAACAACAACAACATCATATATCTAGAACATCATCATCAACATGGATCATCATCATCATCATTATCAAGGAACATCATCATCATCAAACGCATGGAACATCATTATCATCACCAGCATGGATCATCATCATCATCATGATGGAACATCATCATCACCAGCATGGATCATCATCATTATCATGATGGAACATCATCATCACCAGCATGGATCATCATCATCATCTGGAGCATCATCATTGTAAACAACACGTGATTATTGGAACATCATCATCATCAACATCAGCATGTGACTACTGGAACATCATCGTCATCAACAACAACAACAACAAAATGTGGTTTCTAGAACATCATCATCAAGAACAGTAGCATGTGACTGTTGGAACATCATCATCAGGAGCATCATCATCAACATCAACATGTGACTACTGGAGAATCATCATCATCAGGAGCATCATAATCAACAACAACATGTGACTGCCGGAACATCATCATCATTAGTAGCATCGACATGTGACTACTAAAACATCATCATCATCATCCAATTCTTTTCTGATCTTGCATAGGTGATGATTGCACAACCAATATTTCTTACTTAGTTGATAAGTGAGCCCTTAAGTACTATCCATCCTTGCAATATGGTAGTTGAAAGAGATACTATCCCTATTTCATTTTAGGAGCTCTCTCTATCCCTTCATAGGATTTCCTAGAGAGTATTACCATTCCGTTGCAGGGTGTCCCATCTTGCTTGCAAGTAAGAACTAAACTCATCATCTCATCCCAGGATGAGATGATCTCTCTCCACCTTGACATTGTCCTTCTTGCAAGTTGGGAGCTCCCTCTATCCCATCACAGGATGTCTTAGAGAGTATTACCATCCCATCATAGGATGTCCCAGTAAAGGCTAATCTCATCATCCCATCATAAGAGGAGATCATTGTACATCATCACAAGGTATCAAAAGTGTCATTCCCAGCTCGGAAACACTTATCAAACAAGAACTAAGTCAGCATGGTTATGTCCATATGCCACTCAACCCTGGAAAATTTATCATGGAACTCTCAAGGAATGTTTTTCGGATGTGCATCATCCCTCTTTAGCTCCTAGAACACACGGCTTCCTCCATCACAAAGGCCATCCTGATGTCAATTCCATTTGACAATTTTCTGCAACTAGAACATAATTCACTACTGGACAAGTCATTATGACACTCTCGGGGAATGTCTTTCAGCTTCTAGAACATACTAATCCCTTTGTCATGGAGTTCATCTTGATGTCAAGTCTATATGACAATTTTATGCAACTGGAACACATTCTACAATATGTTTCTCATATTCAATGAGAAATAATACAATAATGTGAAATGTAGGATAATCCGTCCACTTGTCTTCAACCTTGTAGAAAAGGTTGAAGTCTTCTTCAATCTCTCTTTGTGAGTCATCATCACACGATTATTCCTATAGGTTAAATTCAAATGTATTTTTAGTATCATGCATATTATCATAAATCACACTTACTTGAAGACTATCATTTAATCATTCAAATAACTCAAATAAAATAGAAACACTTATCTTGTATGTTTTGGTATACTCCCTCTTGATCTCTATCTCCTTGCAGGAATTACTGGAGTCTCTGACAATGTTCTTTTTGTTGGAATATATTAAATGCATTCATAACTTAGGATAAAATAATTAATCATTATTTGATTAATTATTCACCCACTAGCTTAATTAGTTGGCATCCACTTGCACCTTAAAGACAATGCATGCCATCTACACCCCAGGAGTGCTTTATTTCTGATTATGGGTTGATCTTGACCACTTTATGACCATCCATAATTAGTAAACAACGCTTTATAGAATATTTTTCTTTATTCTTCTTTATCCTACTTTTCTATGAATAAGGTAAGGCTAGTTAACTAGGAAACTGGGTTCTTTTGTTTCCAACCCATCCTTCATAAATTTCTCTCCATTTTCCAGGATTATCATGTTTTTCCATCTCCCTTGAAAACTCACTCATGATTTTTCTAATTTGTGAGGTCCTTGATATATTTGGGAAGTGCTTTAGCCACCTATGGGGGTTTGCTATATTTTGGTAAGTCATCCTTTTTGAGCTTTATGAGTTGTCTCCATACAAATCAATTTTCCTATGAGGGATGTAATATTTATGTACACTATTATTCATCATTATTCAATGGAATAATAAACATCAATATTCATCTCTTCATTCATGTGATTCAGTCTCTTTTCTTCTCTCTATTTGTTCCTGTGTATGCTTGTGAGAATTCTTAGTAGCAAGATCTATTTCTTGTGCTTCTTCTTAGCATATTTTCTCATAGCATTGAATATATTATTTATATATGGTATCATAGCAGCAAGTTTGATCAAGTTCTACAGATTTGAGGAGATCAACCACTATCATATCCCTCTCTGAAGAAGAGCTTGTCTAGCTTAAAAGATTTTCTCCTAGTTTTGTTTTGCAGGTTACAGAGATTTTCTTCTTGAGCACATCAATTCATAAATATGGATTCTCCTTCATAAATAATTATTACTCCTTTCAAATACCATGAATGAAAATCCAAAATTGGCATTCTATTGCACAGTAGAGGATTATACAGAGTTACTCTAGCTTTGGAGAATGAGCCCAATGTTGTGATTGAGAAAGCTAAGTGGCATAATAGGTTGGATGAAGCCTATGTATTTCTTTGCCTCTCTATTTATCCTAATATACTCTTTCATCTAGATGGTTTGACTACTCCAAACCAAGTATGGACTCAATTGGAGTCTCTCTTTGGAGTTCAAGATGAGATAAGAGCGCATCAATTGGAGATTGAGTTATTCTCATTGAGTCCAAGAAATTTCAAATCTCTTGAGGGTTTCTTCACCAAGTTCAAGTCACTTGTTCTAATGCTAAATAAATGTGGGATTGAGAAAGAATATGATCAATTAATCCTTTCCATTCTTTCTAAACTGGGTCCTGATTACGCTATTTTTATGTCTACTTTTCATGCTACTAGGCTTGTTGTTCCTAAGTGGAAAATTCCTTCTTTAAATTCTTTTCTTGATTCACTAACAAAGGAAAAAGATGAATTGATCCATATGGTTGTCCTTAATTATTCCAAGGGAAAGTAGCATGCTCTCTTGGTTCAAGGAAACAAGAATATCAAATCCAAAGAAAAGCAAATTGTGAAGAAGTCAAAGTCAGAAAGTGAAGATGATAGTTTGAAGCCTACTGATGAAGACTAAATAAATAAGGGTAAGAAGAAAGGGAGAAAATCCAAGTGTTCTTATTGCAGAAAGGGTTTTCATTCAGAGAAGAAGTGTTTCAATAAGAATATGGACATCATGTCTCATCTTCTTGAGAAGCACAAGATCGAAGTTCCAGATGAACTAGAAAAACTTGTTGATTCCTCATAACAATGCCATAGTGTGCAGTTCCAAGGTAATATAACTTATGCCTTGAGTGTCAGATTTCTATCCTTTTATCATGTGTCTGATATAGATTTAGTATATGATATATCAGAATTATAAATATCAGATCCTTTCTTTGATAATCCTCCTCTCAGTCTACTATATTCATCTCCCAAAAATTGTGATTTTTCACTAGATATTGACTTGTCTTTGAGCAGCTCTTCCTCAAAAGCTTATATATCTGATTTAGAATATTGTTTGCAGGCTGATATGCATGTCATGACACATATCATACCACCATCCATACCATCTACCATACCTCTAAATAATCCTAAGATTAAACAAATCCCAAGTTCACTAGTTGATTCCTCATTGGTCTCTTATGCAATGTTACTTATTTTACATGGTTTGAAGTCTTTCCTATGTTTCATTGGTTGGTTATACATGACCTTAGTCATATCTGGACTGGTCTTAAACATGTTTGGATATGTTCTAAACACTTATGGTTCAGATCTCATGTCCATCCATCATTCATATTTTTACACCTATCAGTTTTCCCTAGTTGCTCATAGTTTTCCTAGTCTAGCCCTATATCCTCATGGAGTCAATGAAGCCTTTGTCTTTGCTATACCATATTGATGCAGGAGCATTATGCTCTCACCAAGAATTTACAGTTTGAGTAGACCTGGGGTCTTATTTTCTAGCCCAAGAAAGAAATTTCAATGTAAATTATTATTTTCTAGGATTAGCATGTTTTTCCATCTCCATTGACAACTCACTCGTGCTTTTGCTAATTCATGAGGTCCTTGATATATTTAAGAAGTGCTTTAGCCACCTATGGGGTTTCGCTATATTTTGGTAAGTCAACCTTTTTGAGCTTTATGATTTGTCTCCATACAACTTGATTTTCCTACGATGGATGTACAATTTACGTACATTGTTATTCATCATTATTCAATGGAAGGATACACACCAATATTCATCTCTTCATTCATGTGATTCAATCTCTTTTCTTCTCTCTATTTTTTCCTATGTATGCTTGTGAGAATTATTAGTAGAAAGATCTATTTCCTGTGCTTCTTCTTAGCATCTTTGCTCATAGCATTAAAGCTATTATTTCTATACTTTTCTCCATCATCTAATTTTAAGGACTTATGTCTATCTTACTCATGATTGACAATGTTGATCAAGTATTCTACACCATATATCTGAGTGTCCCTCATTCTTCATCACCAATCACAACTGCATCCCTTCTTATCCAATGATGATATGGATAAGAGGTTCTTCCATCTTTATGGTTTGAATTCTTCTAGATCAAAATACATATTCCTCATCAATTGAGGAATATTCCCTTGTTCTCTTCTAGTTCATCATCTTCGGCGGTATGAGTTGTTAGGTCTTGATTGTCATCTTCACCCATGTTCTCTTCTCTTACTATCAATTGAGCTTCTTCATGCATGCATTCCTCCCATAGTCTACTAAATTTGGTGAGATTCCTTCTAGAACAAATTCCTTGAATGAATGTTTCCCATGATCTTGGGAGACCATTCAATGTAGTCATCACCACTTTTGCTTCTTAAAAATTGTCTCAAATAGCTTCTAGTTGTTCCTTGATCTGGGATACCCTTGTGAAGTAAGATTGAATGCTTTCTGACATATGCATCTTCACACCCTTGAGTTGGGTCCTTGATGGAGTAAAAAATAATGATAACACTATAAACATGCACCACAGAAGCCTAGCAACAGAGACTCCTCTTGTTTTTTACCAAATTCTTCTTGTGCTTTGCTTTGTCTTCATCTCCCTCTAGATATGCAACTTCTCCTTTGACATAGTCTTCCAAGTCATGCTCTTCTAGTATGAGAAGCACTCTATACTTCCATGCTCAAAAGTTATTAGCTCCTTGAATCTTATCCTCAAGCTTGGTACTATTTTTCATATTGATAAAGTAAAAACCTAAAATGAAATAGAGAGAATAGAACTTACCAATTAGAATGATTCAACTGGATGCTTGCTTCAATGCTTTTCTGGAAGACTACTTCTGGTGGACTTGAGGTTTGATAGAGAAACCCTAATTTTTCAACTTTGGCGACTTGTAATCTTATTAGAAAGAAAGATGTGACTCATTAATGCGAGTTCAATAGTATAATCCTTTCCACATATATGTGGACATAACTGCAAAATATTGATGCCCTAGTTTTCCTGGCTATGGTGTTAGGTCAAAAATTGAAAATCCACGGAATTGGAAACAACTTCCATAGAAATATGCGCCCTATTAGGGAGATTTATATGGTCCTACTTTTTCTACTAATATGAGGATGGAAGTGCTCGAAATATGAATCCCTAGTTCTCCTGTTCCAGTAGAAATTAGGGAAAAATTGAAAAATATTTGAATGGGGATATATTGTGTCCATAGAAAGATGCACCCTAATAGGGAGAATCCAATGATGCAAAAGTCAAGCTTGATCTATGGATGGAAAGACAGAAAAAATGGAGCCCTAGTTTCCAACTTTCTTAAGTTACCGTTGCACAATGACTTCTTTTAGGGTGGCTTTGATACCAAGTTAGAGATTTAATGGTTATAAAAGAACTTTAGACATTTGGCATCATTTTATCATAACCATAACATTAGGATCATTGAAATAAAGACAAGAACATCAAGACAAATGAACACAGAGATTTATCTTGGGAAACCCTCTTGGGGGAGAAAACCCAATAAAACTTTCTAAATATAGAATTCAACCAAGTACAGTGAACAACCCCAAGAACAAGACTAGTAACTTCCTCTCTCCAACAAACCTCTTCACTCTCTCTCTTATGCACTTGCTTGAGTGTGAGACATTTCTAATGAAGGAGGTACCTCACCTATTTATACTCATCAAGTGAGTGACATATTAACTTAACTAGGTCGACCTGTTGCTCTAAAACAAGGCTGACTTGCCTAGTGAGACTCAAAATAACATTTAGATAATATTCTTGTGGGTACTATTGACCCGACTTACAAGAGAGATTTTACCTCAAGATATTTACATGACCAATTACATCAAGGATCTCTCTCGTAGGAGGAATAATAATATAATAAAAGTACAATAGAATATATTCCAAAGTTACATTTCTTTAACACTATCCCTTGATGCCTCCTTAAAGGAGCTTGTAAAAAAACCTTATAATCTTACTTTGAGTTAAGTCACTCGATTAATTTTCAAAAAAACATTTTAGATATAATGAGAAATGTTATAAAACACAGTTGTTAACTACTAGCATAAATCCATCTTAACTAGAGATATATTAAGATTGAGAGGGATTAAAAAAACAAGTACACACCTCTCAATGCTTTAAAGGTCAATGGTTAATATTGTTTTTCCCATGATTTGGGATGTTATTTTTTTAATTTTATTTCAATAGTGTCACCCAAATATGTACATACATAGAAATCTCTCCCATCTTAAGTGTAAAAGCACCTTGATTCTCTTATTTCAATTAAATCTAACAAAATACCTAAAAACATCTTTAAGTGAACACCTTTTTTCTAAAGAGCTATTCTTGTATAGTAACAAAGTCCCACGTTCATAGTCTCAAATATTTTACAAAGTATTTGAATCCATGAGAAATTTTAAGGGACCGACTCTCAATCAATACAATAAATTGATTTCAAAAGAAGAATTCAAAATTATTTAATTGAAAGTAAGGGCAAATTGGAACCTAAATTTGATTGTATTATTGTATTCATATGCCCTTGAATCTTGCTTCTCTCATTCCCTTAGGAGCATACATGGTAGTGAAACCAGCTAACACAATGTTTTGTTATAATATGGTATTCCCTCCTATTATAGTAAAAGATTGTGTCCTTTAGTGAGCTTACTCCCCTTGCTCACAAAGTTATGACCTCATAAAATGTAGAGTTAGGCACCTTTGGCAAAAACTTAGAAATGCAAAGTTGACACTCTTCTTTCCATACTAAGATTTGAAGGAAAAAAATATTTACTCAACTTATATGTTGTAGGAAGGTTCCAAGAAGATTGTATCATCACACCATGCAAGAGTTGTATCATCGTATCCTTATGTGGTTAGCCTATAAGAAATCAAGAAGAGCATAATGTTTTAGAGATAATAAATGTTTGAGAGAAAGCATGAAGGGTGGTATTGTGGGCCCAGAGGCAAAAATATCAAAGGGAGGGGGATTGCATTATAATTAAGGGGATTTCCTAATGCTACATTCCAAGTAAAGTTAGGAACCTTTGGCAAAAGCTTAGAAATGCGAAGATGGCACACTTCTCTCCATACTAAGAATTTGAAGGAAAAGCAATATGTACCCAACTTATATGATGTGGGAAGGTTCCAACAAGATTGTATCATCACTCCTTGCAAGAGTTGTATTGTCATATCCTTACGTGGTTAGGATAAGAAATCGAGGAGAGCATAATGTTTTAGAGATAATGAAACTTGGAGGGGAATCATGAAGGATTGTAATATGTGAGGGAGGCAAAACATCAAAGGGAGGAGAACTGCATTAGAATTAAGGGGATTTCCTAATGCCACTTTCCGATTATCTTCTTCCACCATAGAATTGAGAATGTGTTTACCTTACTTGAGGTTGTCCCTTTGAACAACATATAAACAATTTGATTAATTGTTAAGGTTCTCCGTTCGATCAACATATAAACAATTTGATCAATAGTTAGTTTTAACATGTTTAAACTTAATTTTCATTTGCAAGCTTAATTCATAACATTTAACTACCATTTCTTAAGTGAGTTAATAAGACTTATTATTTAAATAAATTACATGATTTCAAATCATTTTCAAAATTAATTGTCTCTAAATTTAATTTTAGAAATTTCATAATCTTTTAAATACAAGCTTCTATTTTTTTCAATTATTCTTTTGTTCTCTTTATATATATATAATATTTATAATGTTTTTTTTTTAATCTTTCTATTTTATTTAAAATATAAATTATCATTTAAAATATTTTATCCAAAATAAATTTAATATTATGAAGGATTTCTAATGATTAACCTTTTTACCAATGATTCAAAACATATCCTTTATCAATAAATTATTATATATATATGAGAGTATGATATGATTAACCTTTTACCAATAATTCAAAACATATCCTTTATCAATAAATTATTATATATATAAATATGATATTTATAATTTTTTTTAATTATATTTTATTTAAACATAAATTATCATTTGAAATATTTTATCGAAAATAAATTTTAATATTATAAGGATTTCTGATTTCTAATGTTTAACCCTTTTACAAATGATCCAAACATATCCTTTACCAATAAAAATAGTTAAAATGATCAGAGGTATCATCGGGTTCGGTCCCATAGATCTGCGTTGCCTACTTTTGGAATAACATTATGGGCGCCCTATACGATTCCAAAGGTGGCTCTGCGTGCGGACTGGCTCCTATAATCACAATTGTTAAATAAAAAACAACTCCTCACAATATTGATCATAATTTTTTTTAGATGATGTTATTCTTTTTGGACCTAATAGTATTGGTGAATGGAAGATTATGTTTTTTTGGATGTTTTTTTTAATGCAAAAGGAATGATTATAAGCATTGAAAAATTGTGTTTTTTACTCATAATATTTAGCTTGATAGCATAAAGGAACTAAAGGAACTCTTTCGGTTTAAAATAGAGAAGATGGAGACTCATTTTAAATATTTAGATTTTTTCCTAAAACCTTACAACTACATAATTAAGGATTGGCACTAGCTCATAAAAAATTTTGATAAGAGAATTTTCAATTGGTCATACATATTTCTATCTCAGGGGGGAGGGGAAGGTTAACTTTAATCAAGGCTACTCTTCAAAGTATACCTGTTTACTGGTGCTCTTTGGTCAAACTTCCGGCATCTGTTATCACTTTCTTAAGGAATAAGATCTTCCACTTTTAATGGGCACACACAAATCGGGTAAAATATTTCATTTAGCCTCCTGGGAAATCTTAGCCACCCCCACTAATCTGGGAGGCTAGGGCATAAAAAATTTGTCCCTTTTTAATTCTGCACTCTGCCTCAAGTCCTTATGGAGATGTCTTTTCTCTCAGAGTTTATGCATAGTTTATGGAGTGATGTAATTAAAACCAAGTACCTGAAGAATACTCAAGTTAGCACATGGATTCGAAATTAGGAATTCAAATATTCAAATGTTCAGTGGTCTGGAATAGATTTCTTAAAGTGATTCACTGGATGAAAAAAGGTATATGCTGGAATATTGGAAATGGAAAAGATGTCCTCACTGGAATTGACCCATTCATAGGAGATAATGGTTGTCCATATTTACCATCTGAAATCATAAAACACCTTGCATGGATAGATATGAGGACTCTGGATGTTCTGAAAAGACCCAAATGGCCAATTCTAAAAGGTGGTTATTGACTAAATGCTATAGACCTTGGTCTTAGTGGTTAGTGGGCGAACAAATGGGATTTATTTATCGGAACTCTAAATCATGCTGGTATTACCCTAACCTCTGAAAAAGATACTTTGGTGTGGTATGGGAACAAGAACAAAATGGGGTATTGACAGCTAAGTTAGCATACGATTTTCTGATAAGAAATGGAAAATTTTTAGAACATAACAGGTGGTATAAAGGTTTGTGGAAATGGAACATTCCTACAAAGTTGAAATGTTTTTGGTGGATGACTCTTAAGGACAAAATCCTTACTTGGAATAATTTATTAAAGAGAGGTTGTCTAGGCCCAAGTTTCTGTTCTCTATGTAAGAAAAAAGGGGAAGATAGTTTTCATATGTTTGTTGAATTTCATTTATGTATAGAAGTTTGGAGAGTCATAAAGAATTATTTTGGCTTCCAAGCAAACTGGGGAGAGGGTAATTTGGAGAACTCTTTTCACTCATGGTTCATTTCTAAAGACAAATTCAAACTTCTCCCATTTTCATCTCTTGGTCAATTTGGAATTCAAGGAATTATGCAGTCTTTCAAGACATTCAACCCAATGCACTCATTTGTAGCATAAAAGGCATAAATCTTTTTAAGGAACATGAGAAACCTGCAAGCATACTTCATCCAAAAAAGTATTATCCTTTAGATAATGTCCTTATAGGTGCAGTTGTGTTCTTTGATGGTGCTTCTAATCATAATAGCTATGGTTGTGGAGTTGTGCTTGTGATTAACAAAGATCATTATTTTTATGTCAATTTGGAAGGTGGAAGGGGGACAAACACAAAATTGGAACTATTAAGTTTATTTGGACTTATGTTTTTGGCCTTCCTTTTTGGTGTTTTAGACATAAGTATTTTTGGAGACTCAAAGATTATTATCGATTAAATGAATGGTATATCTAACTTGTAGGTGTTATTGCTCAAACATTGGTCTCAGAAAGTTCAATCTTTGAGAAGGAATTTTAATAAGCTAACTTTCAGACATATATCCAGAAGGTTTAATGAAGATGTTGATTCTCTTTCCAACTTAAACTTTATCCCAAAACTTTGGAACAACCAGAATTCAAGAATTCATGGAAGGTGCCATGATATTTGAGATTGTTTATGATTTTAAGGAGTTTTTGTAGGTTTCTAGACTTTTTTTGAAGGAAGATATTGTTTTACTGTAAGTTTTTTCTAATCAGTCAAGACTAAAGCTGAAGAAAGGTAGCATGGAGTCTTTTTTGCAACAAGCTGAGCTGAAGGTTCTCTCAAGAACTGAACATGGATGAATGATGTAATCTTTCCTTGATTTTTAATAATAGCAGGAAAGTTCTTTTTTTTGAAAAACTTTACATTAATAATTAAAAAATATGAGGCCAATTTACCTCTAATTCAAAGAGATGAATACTACTACTATAGATCTATCTTAGCTCCATATTTACCAACCGTTGAGATGGAGCAAATCCCTTGACATGAAAACCTTTTTTAAAATGTAAAATTTGAGGAAAGGCTTGGACCTCAAAGGATTTGATCGATCTCGACATTTGGTAGATGCATAGTTAAGATGGCTATATATTGGTTTAATATGTAAATATCTCGTATGTGCTCAAATCTCTCATATGTAATTCCTATTTTAGTGATAGCTCATGTCCTAAATCATATAGAAATAAGTATCCAAGTTTTATTAATTTTAATTAATTGGAATATATATCTTTTTTTTCAATTCTAGATTAAGATGGAACTCTAAAATTTTCATTTACTTAATATTTTATTATTTTTTTAAAATGCCATGTATGAATTGCCATATGTCAACTTCACATTAAAAATAAAATTACACTTTTCTCTTATACTCACTCTTATATTTAGACATAAAAAACACCTCTCAAAAAATAATGATTTAATACAATTCTTCAATTGAATATATCTTTGTAAAGATAAAATTATCATACCTTGGAGGAGAAGAAAAAAAAATATATATATATATATATATATATCTATATCTATATATCTATATATATATATATATATAATCAAATAAACTACTCTATGGAATCCACTTAACTATATCAATACTTCCCAATAAACTACTATTTATAGTGATGGGATATAGTATGCCGAATTTACATGGCCAATTTCAAATCAATTTAACTTTATTTAATTATAATATGTATGGATTTTTTTCAAATTTCAAATTATTAAATTTTTAGTTTTTTAGTTTTTTTAATTTTAGTATTATTATTATTTATAATCTAGTTTTTAATAATATTTTATAAAAAATTAAATTTCAATATTAAATAAATAATAATTATGAAATAAAATAAAAATTCATTTTGAAAAAAAAATCAATTATTAATTTCAAAGCAAAATAAAATATCTCTATATATAAGCAAGCAAGCTCCATCTGTTGGGTGAAGGCAATAGTAAGTAAAGGGTATGACAGGTGTGGCATGCACGTAAGGAGGTGGATTGTGTGGAAGCAGGGGGTCCACCCGCAGGAGCCGGATGTGGAGGATATGTGGTGGGAGAAACTATGAAGCAAGTGATAACAATAAAAGAGTCTACAATAATTTGTGAGATGAATTAATTTATATATTAAAAATATTTTTTTATGTATTTTAATTATATATTTATAAAAAAATTTAAAAAATAATTAAAAGGAGATGAATTAATTTATATATTAAAAATATTTTTATATGTTTTAATTATATATTTATAATATTTATAAAAGAAGAGAATATTTTATAGTCATAAAATAACTAGAATTTTTTTAATTATCATAATTAAAATTATGGTAATTAAAAAATTACAAGTTTTGAAAGTTTTTAGTTATACATATTAATTATTGATTTTATTTTTATTAATTTTTTTAAGTTTTATTGAAAAGTTAAATTATGTAAATTATCTTAAATAATAATGTGTGGGGGTGTTTATGTCAAATGATGTGAGCAATATAATATAATATAATATATAGAGAGTAAATGTTCTTAGTGAGAGCCAGCCTCACTACAAAGCATGGAATTAGGTTTTAGGTATTTTAAAAATCGGATATGATATGATATGTGATATTACCATAATGAAACACATAAATCATAATAATAAAATATATACATGGAATTTGGCTTATTAGAAAAAAAGAACCTATGAGGTAAGAGAGGAGAAATAAGGAATGAGTGGGATTTTTTTTTCAAACAGAAAAATACTGTAACTTGCTATTCAAACAAAAATGGGAATTTGAATTACATAGATATTTACACTGAAGTTCTGATATACATAATATACCTCAAGCAACAAAAAGACTATCAATCTCTCTCATAAGGAGAACAAACTATCAGAACTAATATTTCAAACACTATCATCCATGCTATCCTAGCTAATGTTCTCAATAATAGAGTAAAAAATTCATATATGGGAACACAACAACAAGTCACCATGAAGATAATGTATCTAGAAAAAGTCTAAAGATCTAGAGTCCACCTTAGAATCATCAACATAATCCTCGTAATGGATCGAACCATCCATGTCCCGAACAACCTTTCTAGAAAGGCTATCAGTCACAACATTATACTCTCGATAGACATGAGTAAAAGTAATATAGGAAAAACAAGATCCAAATGATCCAAATGAAGCACCTGCAATAATGAGCAATCCACAACCCATTCTATGATGGACTTAGAATCACTAGCAATATGAATATTGAATATACCCCTTTTTAGGGCAAGTCATAGGATTTCCCACTAAGCAAGAAGTTCAACTTTTGTGTTGTGAATTTCTCCAACACCCATCCACAAATGAACATAATGGTCTCGTTTAATTCTTAGATACATGCCAGCACCACAAATACCACCATTATGAGCACCATCAAAATATCCAATAGAGATTTGTTCATAAAAAAGAGGCAAAGGATGAGGAAGACAACCTCTAATATTCTTTTCTTTCTAAAATTCAAGAAAGGAGTTGATAATTATGGAGCT
Organism: Pseudotsuga menziesii; assembly: GCA_001517045.1. Classification (NCBI taxonomy): domain Eukaryota; kingdom Viridiplantae; phylum Streptophyta; class Pinopsida; order Pinales; family Pinaceae; genus Pseudotsuga; species Pseudotsuga menziesii. Next base: position 260,236 of record LPNX010617884.1, on the reverse strand, counting down.
AACTAGTATGAATGAAGGCTTGCAATCTTGGAAGATAATCCTATTTCTTGTTTTATATACCTCCCACACAACAAATAAAGGAAGTTCTTTATACTTGACCTTCTTTGTGAACCAGTCTTATATACAATCCTGAAAAGTAGAAGCCTCCCAACCTTTAGAAAAAAAAAATCAATATCTTATTAACTTCAAGCCAACCATTTTTAAATAAAATGCAGTCTAAGAAAAGATGAGAAATTGTTTCATCTCCAACCATACATAAAACATAGATTATGAGCCCCATGAATCCCCTCTTAAGAATATTCTCCCAAGTAAAAATCTTATTCTCTAGACAAAGCCACACAAAACATTTCATTTTCAAAGGGATCTTCCATTTCCAAAGGGCTCTGCCCACCATTTTGGTGTGGACTTCACCAACTCCTTCAAGATAGATTCATAAGCATTTTTACAGTAAATTTTTCGTTTTCCCCTTCCCAATCCCAAACGAGAAGATCAACCTTGTCATTTAACCTGATCCCAACTTTATTAATACCGACACAAATGGGTTTCATTCACCATCTACCTCTTTTGACAATTCCAAATCATATATGCATTATACCAATAGGATAAAGAGTTGTTTGAGACACCATATATGCTAACATGAGCCAAGTACTGGATATTTAAACCATGAAGTTCAACTAATAAAGGAGCGGATAATTTAAAACTATCACCAACACCCACAAAGGGATCAATACCTAAAACAACATGAATATCATTTCCAATTTTCCAACTAATCTAATCCCTAAGTTTAGAACAAGATCTAGTCAGACCTCTCTAAATAATTAAAGAATTGTAAAAGATTTTTTGAGGCATTCTAATCTACTGGACTGCTTGCATCTTCTTAAGATATTTACTTTTAAGAACACTGCTCTAGTGACCTTCTCCAAAGAGCCCCCTCTAAAGACTCTTGAGATTTAGGGAAGAACTAAAAACATCCAAATTTTTTAATCCCCAACCCCTCATTTTTTTTAGGGAGGGACATACTTTCCCAAGAATTCAAATGGAATTTAGATGAGACAGAGTTTCCTGCCTAGAGAAAGTAAAACATTATCTTTCTAATGTCATTGATAACATACACCAAAAGTTTTTCTAAGGAAAACCAATACATTAGAATTCTTTTGAGCACAAATTTATCCAATATTAATCTATCACCGATTGATAGCCAACGATAGGTCTAGTTACTAATCCTCTTTTCCACTTTTTATATCAGCTAATTTCAATCTTCTTTCTTGTAACAATTTGGTTTCAAGAAATAACCAGGATATTTTAATCCATCTTCCATTGAAGATGTATTATATGGAAAAAGAAGATGAATTTTATCATATATCCCCTTATTATAAACATTGTGAATAATCATAGATTTCTTCATATTGATTGCCATACCTAATGCTTGGAAAAAAATTAATAATAGACAGATAAATCTCCCATGCAACACCACTACCCATCCCAAAAATTAAAACATCATCTACAAACAAAAGATGATTAATAGAAATATTTTGAGATATTTTGATAGCTTTAATATTCTTACCCTTCTTAGCACCCTCAATAAGCCTACTTATCCCTTCAATGACCAGAAGAAACAAATATGACGATAAAGGGCACTCTTGTCTTAAACCACTTCCACCTTTGAAGAAAAAAGTAGAAGTTCCATTTACTAAGATATAAAAGTTTGCATAAGATATACAATCCATAATCTAGTTATAACTTCAACAAGAGTCCCAATCTAAATGAGTATTAGTCTCATAAATGTCCAATCCACATGATCATAAGCTTTTATCAGATCCATTTTAAGAATTAGAGCCTGAATATATTTAGTCTTGATAGAGTGGAGACATTCTTGCGCCACACCAACAATATCAAGAATTTGTCTACAAGAAAGGAAACCAAACTGCTCTTATACACATAGCCAAAATGGGTTTCACCCTATTTGTAATGACCTTATAATTCACTTTGTAGATTAGATTCCATAATGAAATAGGTATGTATGCATTAAAATAATCTGGCTTATCCTTCTTTGGAATGATAGTAATAAAAGTGGCATTCATACTATCAAGAACAATTCTTGTAATTCTAAACTCTTCAAATGCATTCACAAGTTCTTGATCAACGGTCTCAAAGAAATGAAGGAAGAACCCAACAGTCCAACCATCTTGACCAAAGCTCTTTGCCTTGGAAAATCCTTTTAAAATACCTTTGAACTCACCCATAGTAACAACCTCCCCAATTTTGGACCCCTCCTCGGTACTGAAAAATATAGGGAAATGTTTTAGAACCTTTAATTGAGCCTCAAGAGAGACAATAAGACCATGCTTATATATATCCTTAAAATGACAATTAACTACCCTTTATAGGGATTTTTTATTAGAAATTAATTCATTATTTTGAACCCTAAGTTGCAAGATAGTAATATTTCTCCTTATTTGATTAGCAAAATTATGAAAAAATGTATTATTATCACCTTCAGACAACTAGATGGCCCTACTTTTTAGGCTCCAAGTTTCTTCCTCATGCTTAAGGATGTTTGCCTTTTTTTATTCCGAACTAACAAGTTTTTCCTTCCTTGATGAAGAGAATAAATCATCATCAATATAAAAAAAAAATTACTAGGGGAATTGACAACTAGGGGTTGGGCTAGTCCTCATGTGACATGGGGTCTAGGGATCCATTCCCACTACCATTATACCCCTAGGTACCCCACAACATCCTGCAAGCATGGGATACAGGTAAACCCAGGTGTGATTCGAACTCATGACCTCCTTTACAACATGTGACTTCATATCAAGTGAACTGCCAATGAGACACACCCATGCGGGCTATCATCATCAATATAATTAGAGAGATATTCAATTTGTTTTTCAATTTGGACTAGCTTCAATTTGTTTGCCTCCTTTTTTCTTTATCCCACTTAGCTACATATTTTTTAATACACTTGAGTTTCATAACCAATCTATGAATATGGTACAAATCCCCCTCTTGACCATAAGAATCTCACTTCTTTCAAACCATCTCACAAAAATCAGAATCCTTTAACCATGTATGATTTAATATAAAAGGTACAATCAGACTAGTCTTCTCCAAATACAGTTGTAGCATAATTGTCCGATGATATGATATTCATGTATATACCATTCAGGTTTTGTATCCACCAAACCATTTAATCAATCTACCTTCCAACAAAAAATACCTGCCCTCCTAGTCCTTACATTAGTCCAAGTAGGAGTCAAAATGCTAGGAGCCACATCAATGAGATTTGCACATTAAAAAATATTCCTGAAATAGGATGCAAGAGGATCAATCACACTTCCTAAGTCCCAAACTTCAACCAATGATAATTTGAGGTTATGGTCCCCAACCACAATTAAGGAGGTGTCGTTGAGTACACCTGGATGCACAATAGTATCCCAAAATTCCTTTCTATGATAATAAGGCCCATAACAATTTAGAATTTGAAAAGATCAATCACACCCATAGAACTTCCCTTCAACTTGAAGCCAAACACAGGTAGAGAAAGGATTAAATTCAACCTTGAGAGGATTCCAAGGCACTAACAGTCCCCCTAATTGTCCAATTGCATCCATCCCACAACATTCCTAGGAAGGAAAAATTTGAAGAAAAAATTCACAAGCCTTGATAGATGAATGCATTGTTTCTTGAAGCATAATAAAATAAGGATTAACCACCTTTAATAGTCTCTTGAGGGCCTCTTTTTTAGGGGATCTACCCACCCCCTGATGTTGAAAGAAATAAGAAGCATTAATCAACAAGTGCTTGGGGTGCACATGCTTTAAGAGACCCTAAAACATAGGAGGAAGACAAGTAATTATCCAAAGTGAGACTAATTGAAGTCAAAGAAGAGATGGAAGGATTAATACAAGTAGGTTGTCTCGAGGAAGGAAACCCTAGGTCATCAAGATCAATATTTCCTCTTTTGCATATTTTCTTCCTGGTAGTAACATTTGGACACATAATAGAGGCAATGGGGATAGTATCAGGTTTCTCTAAATATTTTCCAAAATAAGTAGCGATAGGATATTTAGTCAAAGTCGTACTAGGAGAGAAAGCATTAATAGGATCCTCATGAGGAGTAATAGCCAAAAGATCAACCGAATTTTCAGACAAGGGGGATGAGGAGATGGGAATGGGAAAAAATGGTTTATCCCGTGAATTAAGGGTAGGCGATTCAAGATAAAAGTCTATATTTACATTATTATCACCACCAAATGGGATAACCCCAAATACATAATTTACACAAAACATTCCCTTGATACTAGGTTCGGAACTAGCCAAGAATCTAAGACCAAATTCTCCACAACACTCTTAGTCACAAGTTTGCAATCAGGGTCAGAGGACAACAACAAACAGTCACTAAGGGCATCGAAGGATCCTTTCTAGAAACAAGTGAAATATCAGAAACAATGTCGGTCTCTTTCTCAGAAAAATACTATATAGGAACACTAGAAACCCCCGACAACATACAAAAAACCTTGGACAACTCTAAAGATGCATCTCCACCCCAAAAACATTCTCAGGAAAATATGACTTTATATTTCCAAAAAAATCTTCTAAAAAATAAATTTTAGTAGAAGAGGAAGAGAATTCGAGAAATTAATCAAGAAAAGTGAAGTAAATTCAAAATCCAAAGTTACAGGAAGCCGAAGCTCTGAATCCAAGCCCTCATAACCCTACAAAGAAGATGAAGTTCCAAAGCAATCCAATGGTTGGTTAGATAAATTACCACTCGAACATCTATTACGAAGGTGTCCAGTCTCCCAACATAGAACACTTGTAAATGGAACACACCAATAATCAAGTATCTGGACAAAATACTCTCTCAAACACACAAAATTAACCTCATTAGGTAAAAATTCTTCCATATTCATTTCCACTAGGACCCTATGAATCTTCTTATTCGTTGTCATTAGGGTTTTTTCTTCAATCATAATGAACAACTAATCAAATTAGCAACAACTATGAAATCCTCAAAGGACCAGAGCTACAAAGGATATCTGGGAGGAAGGACCTCGAGCTGTCTTCACCTCGATTTATCCTTCCAAGGTTCAAAACCCACATACCAATTGTTGAATACCAACGACCCTTTTCTAATAACCCATAACCTAGAAGAAATCATTTGCAGCTCTCAACCAAAAGAAAATGGAAACAGACCCAACCATTCATAAGCATATTTACTTTAGGAGAGTAGTCAATTAATGACTTCCATCTTCTGGACATCCCATTTATGATCTCTAGTCGATTCATTTTAATGTATTCAAATATGCCCAAGAGATCCCTTGAGGTGATACCCAAAACCCTATCCATTGTAATATATTTACCCAAGAAACACAAAGATCTATTTTTCTAAATTTATCTGTTTTCAACAGTCGCGTGTTCCTAGTCGAAGCACCATTCAAAACCCTCTTTGACTGTAACCTAGGCCAAGCACTTTCTTGAGATTATGTAAATTGTCACTCGAAAGAGAACCCTTGGGACATGTAACCCCTTGGATGTCAACTGGTTTAAGTATGGAATCATTTTCCAAACATGGAGAACAACCGAAAACATCACCAAATATAGAGAATCCTTTGTCACCATTGGACCATTTAATCCTAGGTGAACATACCTTGCCTATAATATTTTATGTTCCCAAAAAATGTGAAGATAACCCTCTAATGGAACTTGACCCCGACCTTCATTAGGAGAAGAAAAATCAACAGGAATATAAGGGTTACATTACCTTCAAAGAAAAACAACCTTCGTGTGAACTATCCAAAAAGGTATGTGTTTTGACCTCCGAGGAAATCCTAGCATCTGACAAAGTTTCATTCAAATAAAATGGAGAAGTCACATCCAAAAGGGATGTAGGCCCCCAAAGCAGCTAGAGTCACTGAACCCTTAGGTGTGAAATTTATAGACCTTGAATACCCAATTTTTACCTCCTGTCTTTCCATTTTTTACCACATAGCTACAAAATCAAAGATTGTAAAAAGACCATAATTAAATTGTCGAGAGAAAGACAAAAGGGAATATATTAAAATCCCCACTTTATTTACCTGTATGGTACTAAATCTCATGCTAAGGAGACAGACTCCAAGTGGTATACATAGCGATGGAAATCCTAGTCAGGGTTTACTGCAGACCAGTCCCCAATAGTACTACTAATATCACCATTTAAAAGTTTTTGAAAAACTTTTAAAACTTTCAATGAGTGAGAAAATTATTATCATTTAGAGTGGAAAAATGAGGAATGAAAGAGAAAATTATTGTCAATGAACTTTATTAATTCACTGAATATATGTTTTGATCATGAATATTGCCTACAAGTATTTTATTTAACAATCCAATTATTTTGTTTTTTTAAACATAACAACTAGCATCTCAAATCTAGCATTAAAAGCTTAATACAAAAGTTGTCCCTCCACTTTTAAATGATTTTTCCCTTGGTTAATTTTACTCTCCTGTCACTTGCACTTTTATGTCTAGATTATTATGGAGATAGATCAGTAAGTTTCTTAATGGGAATGATTCCTTCTAGTGAGCTATGCTTAGGAACGAAGTGTTGCCATTAATTAACCTCTTATTGAGTCTTCATTTTTCCTAAATTCATTTAATAAAATATTTCACAATTGATTATTGATGGGTTTCATTGCTTGAGGTTGAAGGGAATTATTATGTTCTTCAACGGAATTGTTGTTTTTGCTTGTTTCACTTGAGCAAAATATTTACCTAACCAAATCATAGTATAATGTAGTGAATCTTGATGGACACATGAATTGAACTTTGAGAATATGGATTTCAAATATAGAGTATGTCGAGATATTGTTTATTTGAAAGAAGCTTACCTAAAGGAAAATATTTTTCAAGGTAAAAAAGGGAAAAGGAAACCAACGTAGAGACTAGGAATACTTTGAAATGCACTCCGAAGGTGTTAATATGATGAAGAAGGAGAAGTGATCAAATCCTAAAGCATCAACAAATGTCCATAACACTCCCTCTAGGGGAAGTAGCATGGATATGGATATAATAATGTCAATGGATCCAACCCTCATCCAGATAGCCATCTAGGACATGATCTGATGGATCCTACAATCACTACAAGGAAAGAAAGATTTAGTAGAGGAAAACACGGTGTCCCTTTTTTTTAGCAATTTTGTCATGTTGTTATATAACTTTTCACTTTATAACTTGTGAACCTTGCTCAAAAGTTCTTGCCTCATGTTTTCAAGGTTCTTTTGCATACCTCCTTTGAATTCTTTGAATTCATCCTTATTTACCATATCCATGATGTCCATCTTTCTTAGTATTGTATCTTCAATGTTTTATACTATATAATTAAACTTGGTCAATTCAAAGTTCACTTCCTCGTGCTCATATTCTGTCATGGTTGATCCTTTAGGTGATTTAAGGGGCATATATTGTTTTTCTCCACCTCTTTCCATTTGATCCCACTGATATATACTATAATGTTTTCTCAATTTCCTCTTTATCACACCTTTTGAATAAAACAAAATACATACTCCAATCAAAATATATGCAAGTTTCAATTTAATATACCTTGAAAAACCCTAGTTTGTAGGTTGTCTTCGTGGTCGACCTTGCCCCTAAATTATCTTTGTAATTTCAACCCCTATGAGCTTGAAATTTCTTCTTGTGGTATCCTTGTATGTCTCTTCTATAATTCCACAAGTTTGACCCAATTCTGATGTGCAAGGGAGACTTATGGTAACTTTTCCAAAACTTGTTGTTTTTGTCCTTTTCAGGAGTGAAAGTGTACTGCCTGCCACATTTCCAATTTTTCAGATCTGATTCTGAAATTTGTACTAAACACCCTATGGCCCATCTTGTTTTTATTTAATAGGTTTCACTCAATTCGGATCTCTCAAGCTAAGATATACCAATTTTACCCACAACACCTGTTTGATACTAGTTTTTAGACTAGTAAAAATTCATAACTTCCTCATGGTGTAGCTTCAAATGTGGAATGGCTCGGCTTGAAATTTCTACCACATATATTTTTTTATGTCATATACCAAAAAACAATTATAGCGAAAATTCTAAGATGATTCATTTTAGAAACATCCAAGCTCTAATACCAAATGTTATGCACCAAATTCCCAAAAGAGCATTAAAACAGAAAGAGAGAGTAATCCATTGCCTTAAGAATGAAGAAAAGAGATGAATAAGAATCCTCTTCGAGAGGGGAACCTCTTTATACAATCTATCTANCTCTCTCTCTCTCTCTCTCTCTCTCTCTCTCTCTCTCTCTCTCTCTCTCTCTCTCTCTCTCTCTCTCTCTCTCTCTCTCGCTCTCGCTCTCTCTCTCTCAATCCAAAATTAGTTCAAGTGTATGAAGAATCCAAGTGGGAGATATTTAAATTTGTAAGGGGAATTATTCCTAATGAGGTTTGAGAACCCACTTCGACAATGGTTTAGTAGCAAGACTCGACGATCAAAACATGTGACCCCTATTATTGTCTCCAAAGTATTTCAAAAGAATCTTTTGAAGTGGAGAATTGTAATATCACCATAAAATATATCTAGTCTAGCATCACTTTCGTCCTAATGTTCACTTGTTAGACCAACTATACACCTTCAAAACATTTAAGTGTTTTGTTGTAAGCTCAAATACTTGTTTGACATGATTTTTTTTACTCTCTCCCAAAGTCACTTTTCTCCACATGTGAATGAAGTTTCACTCTATTTCTTAATCATATTCTATCATATTAAAATACCTTCCAATAATATAGTTTCACTAAGAATTAAATAACCAAATATTTCTCAATTGGTATATTTCTCTTTGGAGCCATCAAGAGCATAAATTAAGCAATGACCAACCTCCAAGCCATTTATGAAAAATGCTCATCCATAAATACCTAATTGGAATCCACTCTTGAATTAATGGTTAGACAAATGATCCAAATGGTAACTTAAATAACCACTCCTTTTCCTTCATGACTGGTGGACCAAAATCTACCTTTCCAACCAATATTCATAAAAGATTTGCTCTTAAACCCCTGGTTTTTAATTTTGCATAGAGTTATTGCATTTTATTCGTTATTCTAAACAATATTTTGTGCCACATATTTCTTTCTATTGTACAAATAACCTATTGCATTACAAGAAAGTAACTTAATATTCACATTTAAGGGTTGATCGAATTGTTAAATCTTTGAAAACTTTACTCTAATGGACAACACAATATGTATTTGTCCTTAGGTTCACTTTTGTCTACATCCAACTTAATTTTATCATCATCCACCCTCTATATAGCATAAAGTGTATTTATCAAATATCTTTCCTTCTTTCTTATTCAACTTTTTGGTAATGGACTTGGTGCTAAGTGTTTATTTGCATTTTGCAGCCAAGTTTTTTCTTGTAATGAAAGAGGAAGAATAGATCATTTTTCTTGGCAATGTTTACCACTTCTGTTGATTCCACAACCTCTTTGTTTTGATGTCTTTTTGTTTAGTAGTTTGTGCCATTCATTATTTTTTTTGGGTCTTACTAACATTTATGTTTTTTTCATTGTTTCTTTATATTCTTTTAATGTTGGCTCTTGTGGGACAAAAGGGTTTGGTTGTTTGATAAAATAACATTTTTTTGTATTCACATTTTGACTTTGAATATATGTTTTTGATTATGAATCTTACCTACAAGTATTTGATTTAACAAGTTAAGAGTTTTTTTTTTAACATAAGATCTAGCATCTCAAATATAGCATTAAAAGCTTAATACAAAAGTTGTCCCTCCACTTTTAAATGATTATTCCCTTGGTTAATTTTTCTCTCCTTTCACTTGCACTTTTGTGTCTAGATTATTACGGAGATAGATCAGTAAGTTTCTTAATGGGAATGATGCATTCTAGTGAGATACACTTAGGAAGGAAGTGTTTCCATTACTTAACCTTTTTATTGATCCTTCATTTTCCCTAAATTCATTTAATAAAATATTTTACGTTAATGGATTCTTGATGGATTTAATTGCTTGAGCTTGAAGGGAATTATTATGTGCTTCAAGGGAAATGCTATTTTTTCTTGTTTCACTTGATCAAAAGGTTTACCTAACCAAATCATCGTATAATGTAGTGAATCTTGATGGACACATGAATTGAACTTTGATAATATGGATTTCAAATCTGTATGTCAAGATATTGGTCATTTGAAATAAGCTTACCCAAAGGAAAATATTTTTCAAGGTAAAAAGGGAAAAAGAAACCAAACTAGAGACTAGGAATACTTTGAAATGCACCCCTAAGGTGTTAATCTAACGAAGAAGGAGAAGTGATCAAATACTAAAGCATAAAAAAAAATTCATAACACTCTCTCTAGGGGAAGTAGCATGGCTATGGATCTAATCATGTCAATGGATCCAACCCTCATCCATATAACCATCTAGGACATGATCCAATGGATCCTACATTCACTAAAAGGAAAGCAATATTTAACAGAGGAAAATATTGTGTCCCTTTTTTAGAAAATTTGTCATGTTGTTATATATATTTTCACTTTACAACTTGTGAACCTTTCTCACAAGTTCTTGACTCATTTTTCAAGGTTCTTTGGCATACCTCCTTTGAATTATTTGAATTCATCCTTATTTACCATATCCATGATGTCCATCTTTCTTAGTATTGTATATTCAATGCTGTATACTCTATCATTAAACTTGGTCAATTCAAAGTTCACTTCCTCATGCTCTTCTTGTGTCATGGTTGAGACTTTAGGAGGTTTAGAGGCATATTATTTTTTTCTCTGCCTCTTTCCATTTGATCCCACGAATATAGTGGTTTTTCTAGGAGGAAATCTAACATGCATTATATTTCCTTCATGGTGCAATGTATTTGGTGGAAATGTTGTTGTACCTATAGGAAAACAAACATGCATTAGCTTTCATTTGCCATCATATGTTGTTCCTAGAAATGTATTTGGGCTTGTGATAGAAAGAAAGCTAACACATGTTAGCTTTGCTTCACTATGAAATGTTGTTATGCTTGTGCTAGAAGGAAGATTAACATGGGTTATATTTCCTTTGTGGTGAAATGTATTTTATGGGAGTGTGCTTGTATCGGTGGAAAGGCTAATCAAGTTAGATTTGATTCAACATGCATTGTTGCTATTAGAAACACCATTGTTCTTTTGCTAGAAGGAAAAATAACACACGTTAGCTTTCCTTTAATAAGCTACGCCATTGTAGGAATTTTCCTTGTGCTTGTGCTAGAAGGAAGGATAACATGCATTAGATTTCCTTCATGGTGCAATGTATTTGATGGAAATGTATTTGTACTGGTAGGAAAGCTAACACGGGTTAGCCTTCATTCATATGCAATGTTGTTGTTAGAAATTCCCTTGTGATTGTGCTAAAAGGAAAGATAACTTGCATTAGTAGTCCCTCACTGTGCAACATCGTTGTAATAAATTCTATTGTGCTTGTGCTAGAAGGAAAGTTAACATGCATTAGATTTCCTTCATGGTGCAATATATTTTATGGAAATTTGGTTGTACCAAAAAGAAAGGTTGTGTTAGCTTTCATTCACCGTGATATTTTTTAGCTACAAATGTATTTGTGCTTGTGCTAGAGATAAAACTAACACGTGATAGCTTTCATTACCTGTACAATGTTGTTGTAAGTAATGTTGTTATGTTTATGCTAGAAGGAAGGATAAAATGTGTTAGATTTCCTTCATGGTGCAAGGTATTTGATGGCAATGTAGTTGTACCAGTAGGAAATCTAACACAGGTTTGCATTCATTCACAATCAATGTTGTTTTTATAAATTCTCTTGTGGTTATGCTAGAAGGGAAGCTAACACACATTAACTTTCCTCCATAGTGCAACGTCATTGTAATAAATTACCTTGTGCTCGTGCGAGAAGAAACACTAACGCGTGTTATATTTCCTATATCGTGCAATGTATTTTATAGTAATGTAGTTGTACTGATGAGAAAGATAACATGAATTATCTTTTATTGCCATGCAATGTTGTTGTTAGAAATTCCTTGGTTGTTGTGCTAGAAGAAAATATAACACGTGTTATCTTTCCTTCACCATGCAACATCATTGTAAGAAATGTCAGTGTGCTTGTCCTAGAAGGAAAACTAACATGCGTTACATTACCTTCATGGTGGAATGTATTTGATGGCATTGTGGTTGTACCAGTAGGAAAGATAATACACGTTAGTTTCATTCACAAGCATTTTTTTTTAGAAATTCCCTTATGGTTGTGTTATAAATAAAGCTAACAAACATTAGCTTTCCACTACTGTGCAACGTCGTTGGAAGAAATGCCCTTGTGCTTGTTCTAGAAGGAACGCTAACGAGCGTTAGATTTTATTTCATAGTGTAATGTATTTGATGGTAATGTAGTTGTACCCATAGGGAAACTGACATGGTTTAACTTTCATTCACACGCAATGTTGTTGTTAGAAATTTCCTTGCGATTGTGCCAGAAGGAAATCTAACACATGTTATATTTCTTTCATAGTGCAACGTCGTTGTAAGAAATGTCCTTTTGCTTATTCTAGAAGGAAAGCTAACATGCATTATATTTCGTTCATGGTGGAATGTATTTGATGGCAATGAGTTTGTACTAGTAGGAAATCCAACATGCATTAGCTTTCATTTGCCATGATATGTTGTTCCTAGAAATGTCTTTGGGCTTTTGCTAGAATGAAAGCTAACGTGTGTTAGCTTTGCTTCACTGTGCAATGTTGTTGTTTAAATCTAACGTCGTTGTGCTTGTACTAGAAGGAAAGCTAATATGCATTAGATTATCTTCATGGTAGAATGTATTCGATAGAAATGTGGTTGTACCAATAGGAAATCTAACAAATGTTAGCTTTTATTCACATGAAATGTTGTTAGAAATTTCGTTGTTGTTGTGTTAGAAAGAAAGCTAACACGCGTTATGTAACATCCCCGACCCTCCGATCGGGCAAGAGGACGCTACTTTACACCAAGATACGAGCAACTAACCCCATGGACATGATCATGGATAAAAATGTTGAAGAAAGATACTTAAGAACATTAAACATACTAAGATGCATAATCATTCATATACATAGCGGAAGAAAAACAACATTCATTCATATACAATTCAGCATTTAACATGTCCAACATCATAATTCACTAACAGTAAATATGACTGCAAAATAGATTAGTCAAGAATACTTATCTTATGAGAACTGTCCTGCAACCAGCTACGTCGCTACAATGTTCCACCCAACCATAGGCCCGCGTGCTCTTTAATCTCTCAACAACGCTGCCACCCCTGAGCAGGCATGATTCCCCAAGGAATAAGGAACTAGAATGCTTACACATAGCCAAGGATAACAACACAACAATGATACATAGTTCAACCAAGCCAACACAGTTGGGTTTATCAGGCGAACAACAGATCATCCAAGCCAACACAGTTGGGCTTATCAGGCCATCCAGGAGCTAGGAAAGGATAAATGCTAAGATGGTGAGCTCATTGAAGAGGTAAGGACACCTACACTAGAACTAGCATCACTTCTAGGACACCCACACACACCCAACACAAGGAAATCAGTCCTTTCTCTGCAACGCAGTCCCTCAGACCCTGATCTCCCTTCCAGTGCTATTTAGGGGTTGTGGAGAAGAAAGCCAGCTCACTAGCTCTGTCTTTGTGGTTCCCAGTGCACCAGGTTTATCAAGCACATCAGGCCCTCATTCACCACTCCAGTGCAGTTTGGAAACAACCACTACGTGCAAGCAACAAATAAGCACTTCATAGCTTGAACAGGGGAAGACAAATCCTTGAATCGTTCTTGGCCATATCGTGGCCAAAATGATTCCTCAGCAACCTTTAGCAACCCAAAACGCAAAGCAACTCTGCCAACAAATGTGGGGAACAACAGTCCTCCTCAACAATGGAGCCACGACACATTTACACAGCCAACAATGGAGAGGGAAAAACAGAGATTCTCTGCATGAACAGGAGGGAAACATCTCATGAAGGAAACTATAGCAATAGTTCACGATCATGGACGGGACAATACACAGTCCGATAATAGACCAGGAACCTCCATGATCTTCACTGGCCAGAGAAAGAACATTTCACAGACTAGCAATCCGAGAGAAAATGAATAATGAACCCCTAAACAAGAAATTGCACCCCTTGTTAACTCAGCTCTGCGTGAGAAAGACCATACGAACTCCCTACACATGAGAAGGTGAACAGAACAAAATTTCCCTGCGTGAGAGTGAACCTCAATGGATGAGAGAGTGGCGTAGTGATGGTTCTCTTACCCACGTGAAGGTGGAGAAATGGCTGGTGGAGTGAGCGTGTGGAAAATACTGACAGTCCTGCCACCCTCCACTTCCCAGCAATAAATACCTCAACTACTTAGTAGAACATTAAAGGTGGTAGTTGGATGAGACAAGGGAAGGTGACCAATTAAATAGGGTGGTGACACATGGCTTTTCCCCCATGGGTTCAAGGTTGAACATTCCCCCTCCTTATCCTTAGAAAATCACGCCCTTTTCAATATGGTTGCAGTGAACATAGTTGGTTGGGGTTATTTAATTAATTTGCATAGTTACATGATTCCACAATTTAATATGTATGCCGCATATCCCTATATACCATTGGTAACAGTTCTAATCACTGAAACATAACATAACCAAATCGATGGTGGGGCTTTGGCATTTAGCTCCACACCATGATTATTTACAATATATATATATATATATCATTTATATTTAATGCATCAGGTTCAAAACCAGGGATGTTACATTCCCCTCCCCCTTCAGTAGCACTGTCCTCCGTGCTTTACAAAATTGAACAAAATGCTACACTGGTATCGCCTCAGTGTTCCAAAGAATTGAATAAAAATGGATGTGTCAATCACATGGCATCCTCCATCTCCCACGTAGCCTCTTCAGGTCCCATTGCACCTTTACCTACCCTATGGCCAGGTTCCGGAGCATTGTGACCCTCCTGTCAAGGATGCACATTGGCTTGATTTGGAACTCTCCCTCGGGTTCCACCTGAATCACATCCCAATTTATCACATGGTTAGGATCAGGTACATATTTATTAAGCAAAGAAACATGAAAAACATTATTAGCTCTAGTACTAGCAAGCAATGCAAGTCTATATGCAACAGGCCCTATTCTTTCAAGCACTTCAAACGACCCACAATATCTTGATGACAGCTTGGCATGAATTCCAAGCTTCAAGGAACTCTTCTTTGTGCTCACTCTAAGGTAAACATGATCCCCAACACTGAACTCTCTGTTCACTCTATGCTTATCTGCATAGATTTTCTGTCTATCCTATGCTGCTTTCAGATTCTATCTGATCTTTACAACCTCTTGCTCCATTTCCTTGAGCAATTCTGGTCCAAGCACAACCCTATTCACTGGATTATCCCAAGTCACTGGTGTCCTACACCTTCTTTGATATAAAGCTTCATACAGAATCATCCCCAAGGATGCTTGCTGTCCATTTTTATAAGCAAACTCTACCAAGTGCAAGTAATCTTCCCACTTGGTTGGTTTGTCCATCACATACATGTGAAGCATGTCTTCAAGCACTTGGTTGAATCTCTCTTTCTACCCATCTGTCTGAGGATGGTATGCAGTGCTGAAGTTTAGCTTTGTACCCAAATATGCAAACAACCTTTTCCAAAAATTGGAAGTAAACTTGACATCTCTATCAGAGACTATTGCCTTCGGTAACCTATGCAATTTGAAAATCTCCTTCATGAAGATCTTTGCAATGTCATCAGTCTTATGCGTAGTCTTCACCGGTATAAAATGTGTTGCCTTAGTCAACTTTTCTACCACAACCATGATGGAATCATGTTGTCTCCAAGTCATCGGCAATCTTGTAATAAAATCCATGGAAATAACTTCCCATTTCCATTCCGGAACTAGCAAAGGCTGCAACAAACCTACTGGATGTTGATGCTCAACCTTTACCTGCTGACATTTCATGCACCTTGAAATGTATTCAGCCATATCCTTTTTCATTCCTGGACAAAAGTACTATTTTCTAGTTGTAGCAATTGTCTTTTGATATCCTGGGTGACCAGAATACAGATCTTGATGGATTTCATCCATAACAACTCTCCTCAAATCTGCTACCTTCAAAATATAAATTCTGCCTTTATAAGTAAGAAGTCCATCTTCTTCCAATTTATATCCCTCATACCTCTTCTCAAGACTTTGCTGCTGCAATTTGTCTTTTACTAGCTCATACAATTCATCTCCGGCAGCACAAATAACAATCTTCTACCTCAAATAGGATTGGCAAATACTAAGGGATGCCACATGCATTTCCTACATCTTGCTGCTGAGCGCATTAGCTACCTTGTTTTTTTTTCCCTTTATGTGCTTGATTTCAAAATCAAACTCACATAAAAATTCCAGCCATCTTGCTTGCCTAGCATTCAAGGTAGGCTGATCAAATAGATACTTCAGACCACAATGGTCTGTCTTGAGCTCAAATATTCTACCCATCAAGTAATGCCTCCACATCTTGAGAGCATGTACTATGGATGCAAGCTTGAGATCATGAGTGGGATAGTTCTTCTCATGCTCCTTCAACTTTCTTGACTCATAACATATCACATGGTTGTCCTTCATAAGGACTCCTCCAAGCCCTTATTCGCATGCATCGGTACACAACACAAAATCTTTCTCTAGATCTGCAACCTTCAATACTGGTGCACTGGTGAGAATATTCTTCAATAGCTGGAAGCTTTCTTCACACCTCGATGTCCATTCAAACTTCATCCCCTTCTTTTGCAAAGAAGTGATGGCATGTGCAACTTTGGATAATCCCTCAATTAACCTCTGGTAGTATCTTGCAAGTCCCACAAAAGATCTTACATCTATCACATTTCTTGGAGTAGGCCAATTCATAATGGCTTCAATCTTTTTAGGGTCCACAGATATACCTTCTTCTTAATGTGACCCAAATACTAAATTATATCTCTATAGAAGTCACACTTGCTCAGTTTTGCATACAGCTGATGCTCCCTGAGCAATTGCAATGTCAATTTCAAATTCTCTTCATGCTCTTCCTCATTCTTAGAATACACAAGAATTTCATCAAGGAAAATAAGAACAAACTTGTCCAAATACCTGATGAAGACACTGTTCATAAGGCACATAAATGTAGCTAGTGCATTTGTGAGACCAAATGGTACCACTACAAACTCATAATGCCCATACCTTGTTCTGAAGGCTGTCTTATGAATGTCTTCATCCTTGATTCTCACCTGATGGTAACCAGACCTCAAGTCAATCTTGGAAAATACCTTTGCTCCTCTCATTTGATCAAAGAGGTCATCAATTCTAGGAAAAGGATATTTATTCTTCATAGTAACCTTGTTCAACTGTCTGTAATCAATACACAACCTGAGTGTACCATCTTTATTCTTTACAAACAGAACTAGTTCTCCCTAAGGAGACACACTTGGCCTAATATACTTATTTTCCAACAACTCTTGCAGTTGCATCTTCAACTCTAGCATCTCTATTGTACTCATCCTGTAGGGTGTCTTGGACACTGGTGCTGCTGCTGGCACAAGATCAATTGTGAAATCGATGTCCCTCTTTGGAGGAAGCCCTGGAATCTCATCAGGAAACACATCCTTGAATTCCTGTAACACCTGATAGTCCTACAAACTAGGAGTTTCATCTCATGTTGCCTCCAAAATATGAGCTGCATACAACTGGCAAACTTTCCTACAGAACTTCTTCAACTGCATTGCTGAAACCTACCTTATTGAAATTACCTTCAGAATACCTTTCACAATTACTAGGTTCCCTTCTTAATCCATGCATTCAAAAGTCTTATTGTAATAGTCAAGCTTTACTCTGTGAGCCTCTAACCAATCCATTCCAATGAGAACATCATAGGAGCCAAGCGGTAGAACATTCATATCTACACAAGTGATCAATCCATTCATGACTAATGGACACTTCTCCACCACTTCATTGACTTTTCTCTTAGTCCCAGTGGCTAGCTGAACTAACCAAGATTTCCTATGCTTTACCTTCTTAAAATCACAAATCTCCACTACTCTACGAGTGATGTAACTGTGAGTAGAACCAGGGTCATTCAAAATAGAAACAGATTGTTCAACAATCTTACCTGCAACTTCAACCACAGTTGACTGGTGATCTACCTGGCGGTCCTCTAGTGCTACATAAATTCTAGGGATTTCCCTTACTACTTGACCCACTATTTCTGCTTCTTGAATGTTATAAGCTGTCCTTGCACTTTCATTCTCAAGTGGACAATATCTGTGCAAGTGGGGTCCTTCACATTTCCAACATTTGAGTGGACCTTTATTCTGTGGTGGATCTTTAGGCTTTCCACATGTCACTCCAACTGGATTACTTGCAGCTTGGGATGGTTGCTTCTGCTGATTCTTGAATCTAGAAGGTTTGAACCCTTTCCTTCTTTGGTCAAATTTCTCATTCTTCTTGTCCTTCCATGCCTTATGGTAATCTAGTTTACCTTTTCTTTGCTCATAGCAATACTTAGCCTTCCTTATGGCTTCTTCAAGAGTTCTAGGTTCATAAAACTCAATTTGGTCTTTGTAATACTGAGGAAATCCACTCAGAAACCTCTGGACCTTCAATTTTTCATCTCTGATGTACCAGACATACCTCAACAATTCCAAGAACTTATTTGCATATTCCTCCATGGTCTGTTGTCCCAATCTCAGCTCATGGAACTCCTTAATCTTATCATCATAATACCTGTCAGAGAGGTATTTCTGCTTAAAGTACTTCTTGAACTGTTTCCACTTCAATCTCCTTTCATTGATCCTCTTTATTTGCTTGAAGTGTTCCCACCAAATGGATGCTCTTCCATTTAGATTGACTATGGAAACTCTTGCCTTCATGTTTCCTAAATAATCCTGCACTTGAAAGTACTTCTTTATCCCAAGAAGGCAAGCTTTAGCCCCTTGTCCAATATTTACCTCACCATCAAATGTAGGAGGTTTAGCTTTCTTAAATTCATCCTGAGAGTGATCCCTATGGCGTCTTCTTCTTTTCCTTTTGTGAGAAGATGAACTTGTATCTCCACTGGATCCTTCAGAATCAGATTATCCACTAGAAGTCCTTCTCCTTCTCCTAGTACTGCTCTTACTACCTTTCGGTCTTGCTATACCTCGTCCAGAATCTATCTTTCTTTGCAAGTCTGTCAAACTCTGCAACATGGCAGCATTCAACTGATACTACTCTTCCTGGGCTTTAATCAAGCTTCTCATGGTGGCTGCAACATTTGACGGTGTCTCTTGGAATCTCCTTCCATTAGACTGTATGTCATCATTTCCATTACAGACATTTTCTCCCATGGCATCTCTCGCATGCTCGTAGGAATCCGGAGCATCATATCCATCATGGGTTCTCATGACTGAACCACCTCTTGCTTTACTAAGTTGTTCTACCTGGAATACTATTTTGGAGGTGTCTATAATTATGCAAATGTGTTAGTAGCAAGATGTGAGATGCATAGCATAAAAATAAATCAGAACTACTTACCTTCCTCTTCTGGAAATTCATAAAATAACAATCTTTCCTAAAACATAAAAATTTCTCTCTTTCTTGTTCATCTCGGTAATCCACTGACAGTCTGCTGAAAATCCACTGAAAAATAGTTGGAATTTGCTGAGAAAATCACTTTGAAAAACCTAATATTTCTTCTCCCTATTGGGTATCTTTTCCTCACTAAATTTCCGGTGTTTCGGTGAGAAAATGTCTAAACTTCTGATCTGCATCGGTGATGCCAAGGGCTGTTCACCTATTTCCTTCTGTTGCATTGGGCCTATAGTGGTCTAATACTCCAAGTTTTATTGGTGATGAGGACCATTTACCGCATCGGTGGGGAAACCAACTAATCCGCTGCACCGACGGTCGGGTGCTTTAGTGCATCGGGTGGCTATTTGTTTATGGTTCCACAATGGTGTCTAACGATCCTTCTGTGTCTTCCACAGCCACAAGCCTAGTGGTGGTCGAAAGCACTAATTGCTGCGGCGTCGAGCGGTTAGTCTTCTAGCCAGCCACAATGACGGTTCATCCTCCGTTAACCTTTTCCGATTGGTGGTCGGAAGCACAACTAATACGGAATCGGTAGTCAAAACCTTTATCCATCAGAATATTAGTTCTCTAGACTTCCGCAACGGCGGGCGCACGAACCACTAACTCCTTCCGATTTCATCGACGACCAATACAACTAACTTACGCTGATCGTCGATGTGTTTCAACACTTAGAATTTTTTTTGAAATTTCTTCTTTGCATCGGCTCTTCCTTCAACTAACGTTCACTGATCCACTTCACTAGCCTTGGCAGCTTCATCTTCTATGTGTTGGCGATCCCAACAACTATTCATCGGCGATCCCAACCACTATTCCTTCCGATCACCGATGATTTCGTTCCTTAGAAAAAATTTGGAAACTTTTCTCCTCTATCTTCCATCACATCGATTGTTGGAACAACTATCCTTTGTGGCATCAGAGGTCGGGGACTCTATCCGTCGGAAGGATAGTCCTCTAGCCATCCGTAATGGTGGTGCACAATCAGTTAACCTCTTTCGATGTAGTCGCCGAATTTTTCGCCGCATCAGCAACTTGATCATCTAAGCATCGGTGATGCGATCAACTAATCATTGTTGATCGCCGATGATTTCACTACTTCGTAAAATTTTTCGAAATTTCCTCTCCACTGCGGGTGAGCTTCAGACTAACATTCCACCATGTCAGAAGAACTTCTCACTTAGCTTTCCGATGCGCTGACAATTCTGGCACTTAGAAAATTTTGAAAATTTTCCTGTCATTCACCCATTTTCTTTTGGTTTTTTATGGGCAGTAGGAAACCTCCCTCTGTTAACTGATCTTTCATGGCCCTCTAAGGCCCAAATGCTGCAACATAAGCTTTTTCACTGCATCTTCACAGCCCATTCATGCCCGTGCTGCAACCAGAGCTCTGATACCACACTGTAACGTCCTCGACCCTCCAACCGGGAAAGAGGACACTACTTTACACCAACATATGGGAAAGTAACCCCATGGACATGATCATGGATAAACATGTTGAAGCAAGATACTTAAGAACATAAAACATACTAAGACTCATAATCATTCATATACATAGCGGAAGCAAAACAACATTCATTCATATATAATTCAGCATTTAACATGTCCAACACATAATTCACTAATAGTAAATATGATTGCAAAACATATTAGTCAAGAATAGTTATCTTATGAGAACTGTCCTACAACCAGCTATGTCACTGCAACGTTCCACCAAACCATAGGCCCTCGTGCTCTTTAATCTCTCAACAATGCTGCCACCCCCGAGGCATGATTCCCCAAGGAATAAGGAATTAGCAGGATTACACATAGCCAAGGATAACAACACAACAAGGATACACAGTTCAACCAAGCCAACATAGTTGGGTTTATCAAGTGAACAACGGATCATCCAAGCCAACACAGTTGGGTTTATCAGGCCATCCAGGAGCTAGGAAAGACTAAATGCTAAGCTGGTGAGCTCATTGAAGAGCTAAGGACATCTACACCAGAACTAGCCTGAATTCTAGGACACCCACACACACCCAACACAAGGAAATCGGTCTTTTCTCTGCAACACAGTCCCTCAAACCCTGATCTCCCTTCTAGTGCTATTCAAGGGTTGTGGAGAAGAAATCCATCCCACCAGCTCTATCTGTGTGGTTACCAATGCACCAGGTTTTTCAAGCACATCAGGCCCTCATTCACCACTCCATTGTAGTCTAAAAACAACCACTACGTGCAAGCAACAAACAAGCACTTCACAGCTTGAATAGGGGAAGACAAGTCCCTGAATCATTCTTGGCCCTATCGTGGCCAAAATGATTCCTCAGCAACCTACAGTATCCCAAAATGCAAAGAAACTCCGCCAACAAATGTGGGGAAACAACAGTCCTCCTCAACAATGGAGCCATGACACATTTACACAACTGACAATGGAGAGGGAAAAACACAGACTCTCTGCATGAACAGGAGGGAAACATCTCACAAAGGAAACTACATCCATGGTTCATGGTCATGGATGAGACAATACACAGTCCAATAATACACCAGGAACCTCCATGCTCTGCACTGGCCAGAAAAAGAACATGTCACATACTATCAATCCAAGAGAAAAGGAAGAATGAACCCCTAAATAAGAAATCACACCCCTTCTTAACTCAACTCTGCATGAGAAAGACCATCCGAACCCCCTGCATGTGAGAAGGTGAATAGAACAAAACGTCCCTATGTGAGAGTGAACCTCAACGGATGAGAGAGTAGCGTAGTGATGGTTCTCTTACCCACGTGAAGGTGGAAAAATAGCTGGTGGAGTGAGCGTGTGGAAAATACTGACAGTCCTGCCACCCTCCACTTCCCAACAATAACTGCCTCAACTACACAGCAGAACATTAAAGGTGGTAGTTGGATGAGACAAGGGAAGGTGAGCAATGAAACAGGGTGGTGACACATGGACCCCTCATGGGTTCAAGGTTGAACATTCCCCCTCGTTATCCTTAGAAAATCATGCCCTTTTCAATATGGTTGTAGTGAACATAGATCGTTGGGGTTATTTAATTAATTTGCATAGTTGCATGATGCCACAATTTAATATGTATGCCGCATATCCCGATATACCATCGGTAACAATTCTAATCACCGAAACATAACATAACCAAATCGATGGTGGGGATTTGGCCTTTAGCTCCACACCATGATTGTTTACAATATATACATATATATCATGTATATTTAATGCATCGGGGTCAAAACCGGGGATGTTACACGTTAGCTTTCCACTACTGTGCAAGGACATTGTAAGAAATGTCCTTCTGCTTGTTCTAGAAAGAAAGATAATGTGCGCTAGATTTATTTCATAGTGCAATATATTTTATATTAATGTAGTTTTATAGATAGGAAAGCTAACATGAGTTAGCTTTCATTGACATGCAATTTTGTTGTTAGAAATTCCCTTGTGGTTGTGCTATAAGGAAAACTAAAACGTGTTAGATTCCCTTCACCGTGCAACTTCGATGCTAAGAAATGTCGGTGTGTGCTTATGCTAGAAGGAAAGCTAAAATGCATTAGATTACCTTCATGTTGGAATGCATTCAATAGCAATGTGGTGTACCAGTAGGAAATATAACATGCGTTAATGAAATGTTGTTGTTATAAATTCCATTGTGGTTGTGCTAGAAATAAATCTAACATGCGTTAGATTTCCACTACTTTGCAACATAGTTGTAAGAAATGTCCTTGTACTTGTTCCAGAAGGAAAGCTAACACCCATTAGATTTAGTTTATAGTGTAATGTATTTGATTTGTAATGTAATTGTACCCATAGGGAAGCTAACACGTCTTATCTTTCATTCACTTGCAATGTTGTTGTTAGAAATGCTCTTGTGATTTTGTTGCAATGAAAACTAACATGTGTTAGATTTTCTTCACAGTGCAACGCCGTTGTAAGAAATGGCCGTGTGTTTGTCCTAGAAGGAAAGCTAATGTGTGTTAGATTTCTTTCATAGTGCAATGTATTTGTTGGTAAATTAATTGTACCCATAGGGAATCTAACATGTTTTAGCTTCCATTCACATGCAATGTGTTTTTATAAATTCTCTTGTGGTTGTGATAGAAAGAAAGCTAACATGCATTAGATTTCCTTCATGGTGAAATGTATTTGATGGCAATGTGGTTGTACCGATAGAAAATATAACATGATTTAGATTTCATTAAAATGCAATGTTTTTGTTAGAAATGCCATTGTGGTTGTGCTAGAAGGAAACTTGCTAACACATGTTATCTTTCCTTCACTATGCAACGTCGTTGTGCTTGTATTAGAAGGAAAGATAACATGCATTAGATTACCTTCATGGTGGAATGTATTCGATGACAATGTGGTTGTACCAGTATGAATGCTAACACATGTTATCTTTCATTCACATGCAATGGTGTTGTTATAAATTCCCTTGTGGTTGTGCTAGAAAGAAAGCTAACACGTGTTAGCTTTCCACTGCTATGCAACGTTATTGTAAGAAATTCCCTTGTGCTTGTTCTAGAAGGAAAGCTACTGAGCGTTATATTTATTTGATAGTGCAATGTATTTGATGGTAATGTAGTTGTACCCATAGGGAAGCTAACACGGTTTAGATTTTATTCATTATACATAACATTGTTGTTAGAAATGTCCTTATGATTGTGATAGAAGAAAAGCTAACATGTGTTATATTTCCTTCGTAGTGTAACGTTGTTGTAAGAAATTATCTTGTGCTTGTGCTAGAAGGAAAGATAACATGCATTAGATTACCTTCATGTTGGAATGTCTTTGATGGTAATGTGCTTGTACCAATAGGAAAGAAAACACGTGTTAGCTTTCATTCACATGCAATGTTGTTGTTATAAATTCCCTGGATGTTGTGCTAGAAATAAATCTAACATGCATTAGATTTCCACTACTATGAAGCGTCATTGTAAGAAATGCTCTTTTGTTTGTTCTAGAAGGAAATCTAACTCGCATTATATTTTTTTCATAGTGCAATGTATTTGATGGTAATGTAGTTGTACCCATAGGGAAGCTAACATGATTTATCTTCCATTCACATGCAATTTGTTGTTAGAAATTCTCTTGCGATTGTAATAGAAGGAAAGATAACACATGTTATGTTTCCTCCACAATGCAACATCATTGTAAGAAATCCTCTTAATAATGCTTGTGCTAGAAGGAAAGATAACATGCATTAGATTACCTTCATGTTGGAATGTATTCAATGAAAATGTGGCTGTACCAGTTTGAAATCTAACACGTGCTATCTTTCAGTCACATGCAATGTTGTTGTTATAAATGCCCTTGTGGATGTGCTTGAAATAAATATGGAACGCTTTAGCTTTCTACTACTGTGCAATGTCTTTGTAAGAAATTAGGCTTGTGCTTGTTCTAGAAGGAAAGCTAACATGCATTAGATTTATTTCATAGTGCAATGAATTTTTTAGTAATGTAGTTGTACAGATAAGAAAGCTAACGCGAATTAGATTTCATTGACATGCAATGTTGTTGTTAGAAATTCCATTGTGGTTGTGATAAAAATAAAAATAACAGGCGTTATATTTCCTTCATGGTGAAATGTATTTGAGGACAATGTGGTTGTACTGATAGGAAAGATAACATGTGTTAGCTTTCATTAACATACAATGTTGTTAATAGAAATTCCCTTTTGGTTGCGCTAGAAGGAAATCTAACATGTGTTAGATTTCCTTTACCATGCAACGTCATTATGCTTGTGCTAGAAGGAAAGATAATATGCATTATATTACCTTCATGGTGGACTGTATTCGATGGAAATGTGGTTGTACTAGTAGGAAAGATAACATGTGTTAGCGTTTATTCACATGCAATTTTATTCTTAGAAATTCCCTTGTGATTGTGCTAGAAAGAAAGCTAACACATGTTAGCTTTCCACTATGGTGCAATGTCATTGTAATAAATTCCATTGTGCTTGTTCTAGAAATAAACCTAACACGTGTTAGATTTCTTTTATAGTGCAATGTATTTTATAGTAATGTAGTTGTATCGATAGGAAAGCTAACACGAGTTAGCTTTCATTGAAATGCAATGTTGTTAGAAATTCCCCTGTGGTTGTTCTATAAGGAAATCTAACATGTGTTAACTTTCCTTCACCATACAATGTTATTGTAAGAAATGTCGGTGTGCTTCTGCTAGAAGGAAGGCTAACATGCATTAGATTACCTTCATGTTGGAATGTATTCGATGGAAATGTGGTTGTAGTAGTAGGAAATCTAACACGCGTTAGCTTTCATTCACAGGTAATGTTGTTGTTAGAAATTCCCTTGTGGTTGTGCTATAAAGAAATCTAACATGCGTTAGCTTTCCACTACTATGCAACGTCGTTGTAATAAATGTCCTTGTGTTTGTTCTAGAAGGAAATATAACGTGCGTTAGATTTATTTCATAGTGCAATTGATTTGATGGTAATGTAATTGTACCCATAGGGAAGCTACCATGTTTTATCTTTCATTCATAGGCAATGTTGTTGTTATAAATTCCCTTGTGATTGTATTAGAAGGAAAGCTAACATGTGTTATATTTTCTTCTTTGTGCAACGTCGTTGTTAGAAATTCCCATGTGATTGTGCTAGAAGGAAAGCTAGCATGTGTTAGATTTCCTTCATGGTGCAATGTATTTGATGGAAATGTGTCTGTACCGGTAGGAAAGATAACTAGCTAACACGAGTTAGCTCTCATTGACATTCAATGTTTTTGTTAGAAATTGCCTTATGGTTGTGCTAGAAGGAAAGATATCACGTGTTAGCTTTCCTTCATCATGCAACGTTGTTTTTCTTGTGCTAGAAGGAAAGATAACATGAATTATATTACCTTCATGGTGGAATTTATTCGATGGCAATGTGGTTGTACCAGTAGGAAAGATAATACGCGTTATCTTTCATTCACATGCAATGTTGTTAGAAATTTCCTTGTGGTTGTGCTAGAAAGAAAGATAAAACGTGTTAGCTTTCACTACTATGTAACGTTGTTGTAAGAAATGCCCTTGTGCTTGTTCTAGAAGGAAATATAATGCGCATTAAATTCTTTCATAGTGCAATGTATTTGATGATAATGTAGTTGTACCCATAGGGAAGCTATCATGGTTTAGATTTAATTCACATGCAACGTTGTTAGAAATGGAATTGTGATTGCAATAGAAGGAAATATAACACTTGTTAGATTTCCTTCATAGTGCAACGTCGTTGTAAGAAATTCTCTTGTTCTTTTTCTAGAAGAAAAGCTAACATGCGTTATATTTCCTTCATGGTGCAATGTGTTTGATGGTAATGTGGTTGTACCAGTAGGAAATCCAACATGCATTAGCTTTCATTTGCAATGATATGTTGTTCCTACAAATTTATTTGGGCTTGTGCTAGAAATAAAACTAACGCGTGCTAACTTTGGTTCACTGTGCAATGTTTTTGAAAGAAATGTTGTTATGCTTCTGCTAGAAGGAAGGGTAACAATGGTTAGATTTCCTTCATAGTGTAGTGTATTTGATGGGAATGTGGCTATACCGGTGGGAAAGCTAACATGTGTTAGCTTTGATTCAACATGCAATGTTGTTGTTAGAAACACCCTTGTTCTTTTGTTAGAAAGAAAATGAACACATGTTAGCTCTCCTTCACTGTGCAACATCGTTGTAGGAATTTCCCTTGTACTTGTGTTAGAAGGAAAACTAATGCACGTTAGATCTCCTTCATGGTGCAATGTATTTGATGGTGTTTTAGTTGTACCGATAGGAAATATAACATGGGTTAGTGTTCATCTGCATGCAATTTTGTTGTTAGAAATTCCTTTATGATTGTGATAAAAGGAAATCTAACACACGTTAGTTTTCCTTCACTATGCAACATCATTATGAGAAATTCCCTTGTGCTTGTGATAGAAGGAAAGCTAAGATGTGTTATGTTTCATTCACTATGCAATGTATTTCTAGCAATGTGGTTATACCAAAAAGAAAGCTAACATGTGTTAGCTTTCATTCATGGTGATATTTTGTTGATACAAATTTCCATGTGCTTGTGATAGAAAGAGACCTAACACGTGCTAGCTTTCATTCATTGTGCAATGTTCTTTTGTTTACGCTAGAAGGAAGGATAACATGCATTATATTTACTTCATGATGCAATGTATTAGATGGAAATGTAGTTGTAGTGGTAGGAAAGCTAACATGCATTACATTTCATTCACATGCAATGTTGTTGTTAGAAATTATCTCGTGGTTGTGTGCCGAAGGAGCTAGTTGGCTTAGTCGACTAGACTCATTATCCAACTAATTATTGATTAGGTCGGCTTCATCAGTCATGTAGGTTGGTTGAAATGATAGGTAGTCACCATAACTGTTTTGTAAATGTATATATAGGATGTTGAGCCATATAAGAACTCAGTTTGGTTTATTGTATGAACCCACATGTGTATTGAGTAATATAATTTTTTATTCTATCCACTATTCTTATCTCTTGCATCTGTTATGTTTATATGATTATTTATGTGTATTACTAGTAACCTTGTAATTTGAGTGATTACAACATTGGTTATGTTTCTGGTAGTACATATACGGAAAAAATTACCATGACTAGATGATCTCAAAGCACGAGATTAAGAGCTGGTGGGAGCATAAAATCGTGAACTATCTACAGAATTATGCTCGAAGAAGCAGATTGACTATTGCACAAGCTAAGGAGAATTTATTCTCTGAGACACATGAGAAGTTTGTAGAATCTGTACCATAGTCTCTCAGGAAGTTACTCGATGAAAAATCCAATAGAAACTAAAGATAAAGAGTTACTCCAGAGACTGACGAGAGGTGGAAGAACAAATCTGTCGGAGTGGTTCGAAAGAATCGCAGATGATTTTCCTAAAGAAATTGTTATGGAAGAAAGAGTCTTTATCGAAAGCATTGAATAGAGATTCTATAATGACTTCACCAAAAAAATTATCTGTTCACTACCAACTCTTTTGTTTAAGTTCCTAATCGATAGGGGAGGAGACCACATTGTTGAGCCTAGTCCATCATGAATAGAACTTCCATCTAACACTAATTGGGAAGAAAAGAAAAAAGTGTGGGAAAATTTGTTGCAAAAATGGAGTGGGAGTACTTTCTGAGAAAATAGACAGATCCACTCGAGATTACTAAAGAATCCGTTCGGCTATGGGGGGGGGGTATCTGGTCATGGTTTGGGGTAGAGTAGAGGAATTCTAGTCGGCTGTGAAGACACTACCATTAGAAATGAAAATCCAGGCCCAGAAGGAAATAATTTGGATAGTGACTCACAAAATCCCTCCAGATTTGCATAAGCTAGAAAGAGAGAAGAGGCAGAAGAGAAGGGAGTAACTTAAAGAGCAGGCCGTCATGCTCCAAACAAGAATGGCCACCAGAGTGACACAACATGAGGATAATTCTCCATATTTGGGTCTTGACCGATAGGAAGATGGAGTAGATGAAGAAGTGTCACCAATGGAAGAAGATATGTGGATAAAGAAACATGAAGCTCTCCAAATTAGCATACCCCAAAGTTTTAGTCCTTAATATCTAATAAATTTAAACGAGAGTGCCCGAGTACAGAACATTATCAAATAAGATATAAGACTACGAGCTAGTGAGTTCGCATATGGATTTGATTAGACGACGAAGGAAATGTTTTCAACCATCTTGTAATTCGTTGACCATCTTGTAATTCACCAACCGGAGGAAGGGAACTGGGTTACATTTCAGTCATACCCATCCAACCGCAGTATCCATCTACTCTACCTAGGACATGAAGGAGCACCCCCCAGCCAAGCACAACTTTAGATAATATAGACCAGTCAGATTCGTAAGAAAGTATATCCTAGTTACAGCAGCTCACTTGGATATCAATGAAAGGATTTGAACTAGATCGACAACTTGTCAAGAATGAATCGAAAACTACAAGAAAGACTTCCAACGAAAACTAAAGTTTCGTCGAAAATAGTTGTGAACAACACAAGGTTATAGAGAATATCCCACCACCCCCTCCACTGCCACCTGAAGGAGAAGCTGACGCTAGCTATATGGGGCACGTCTCCGCACACAACCCCCTATACGAGGGTGATGAATATCCTAGATGACATTGGTTTGTCTGTGAGTCGACAAGGGAAGAAAACGCATTAACAAATGAATATCGACAGATGGCACAATTCGTCGGTGCTTTGTGAAAGAGAGCACTGGCATGGTATATGAAATATACTGAGAAAATGCCAAATGCAACCAAAGAATAAATTAAGCAGCAATTTCTATCATTCTTCAAAACACCAGATGTGAAGCACCTGGTTGCAAAGAAGTTAAAAACTACAGTTCAGAAACTAACAAACACTATCCAGGATTATGACAAAATAATGAAGGACCTACTCAGCCAGCTGGATTATAACATAGATGAGCAACTACTAATCCAATGGTTTCTTGCAGAGCTTTCACAAAAGATCTGGATGCAAATTAGTCTCGACACATTTAATACATACAAATATGCACTTACAAAGGAGTTGCAAGTCGATATGGATGAATATTACCTAGGGAAACCTATGGAACACCATATTGAAGAACAATTAGAAATAATGCAAAAATCTATACAGGACCTTAATCTCAAAGGAAAAGACATTTGGTGTACAAAATGCTCAATGGACAGACATACTAAAGACATTTTCCGATAAGACATCAATTGGCAAGATGTACGATTTGTTCAAACAAAATGCATTTGCGACATCAACCAGGAACATGGGCTTCACGCGAAAAAATATTGTCCATTTAATACGAAAAATGAAAAAGCTTCATGGTGCGCAATTTGTGAAGTTAAAATCCATGCAATAGCTGA
The DNA here is from genome assembly GCA_001517045.1 of Pseudotsuga menziesii. Taxonomy (NCBI): domain Eukaryota; kingdom Viridiplantae; phylum Streptophyta; class Pinopsida; order Pinales; family Pinaceae; genus Pseudotsuga; species Pseudotsuga menziesii. The sequence goes on along the minus strand of LPNX010617884.1, from coordinate 229,779 downwards.
CTGTCACTTAAACCTGAAGAACCGACAGAACTACCACATGGTCTATCAAACAAATGTTGTTGCACAGAACAATAATGATAAAATACAAAGGAATAACAATGAACAGAATGAACAAAGTAATAAAAAATACAAAGGCCATAGATATGAGCACCGGTACGATCATAATCGTCGCGAGGGATATGCAAGTTGATCCCGATTCTTTGGAAATCAGGAAAATAGACCATGACGCCTAATTCACTACTATACGTGCTACAACAAAGGTCATCGGTATGCATACTGTCCATACAAAGATCAGAACGATCTCAAGTTTTGTACCAGTTATGGTGTTCGCGATCACTCTTTCGAGAATTTTCCCACCATGCTAAACAAAATTAACAAAAATAATAATGTTAACCTCTTGTTGTGTGTTCAAAAGTCTGATGTTATTCATACAAATAATTTGCAAATAGTCACTAGACAAGGAACAAAAACTGGCAATGACAATCCTAGAATAAGTAAGATAAAGAACAAAGATGACTACTCTAATCCTATAAGGAAAAAGCAATTATATAACGATGCATCAAATATGTTTCAATAATTAGCTATACAGGAAGCAAATAATGATAGTCGACAGAATATATCTCAAGAACTGCTTAATTTAATTCTTAATAATGATGCAATTGCGCAATTAATTGACTTATTATACAATATAAAGAACAAGTCTGGCATGAATAAACAAACTAAGAATATTTGCAGTCTAAACCAAAAAGGTAAGCATGATGCTGACCCACTTGTTGACATAGAAATAGAAGGATACCATGTCCGACAAGTTGTTCTTTATTTTGGATCCCAAGTGAACATTATGAAAAGAGATACATGGAAATAATTAGGCAGATCTGTGACCCAGTGAATCAGACATATATTTAAAACTAGCTGACCAAGGACTCATTGAACCTATTGGGGTATGGAGAAATGTCAACACAACCATAAAATGCATTACCACAATAGTCGACTTTGAAATCATAAACCCTAAGGAAGGATACAACTCCTTCCCCGCTGTTATCAGCCAAAATGGCACTTCTCCGTCTGAGTGTTGACATGCATTATGTCGACACACAAAAGGAAAATTAGGATTGAAGTGGCCAAAACACTATATATGTGCATGACCATTGATACGTGATCTCCAGAACAGATTGATATATTTTTATTCTGATTCTAGGGTTGCATAGGAGACTATGTGCATTGCAACATGTGTGTCACATGTGATTATGTTCAGTATATGTACCTTGAACACATGAGTTACCTTTGAGCAACAAGTGTGTCATACACACCTTGCTTAGAAAATACTCGCGTGTACCTTAGTTCGACTTTAAAAAATATAAATCATGATTAGATGAGATTAGTTGGGCCTTAATCCATAACTATCCCAACTGTCTCAACCATCTTAACCTTCAAAACCACTCTATTTCCCAATGTATAAATAGAGGACTTGGGATGGGGCTAATGAATCAATTTTGGAAGAGAAAATTTATGCCAGTGGTATACCTTCAAAGTCTTAGAGAAACAGAGCTTAGAGTCCTTGGTTGCATAGGATTACTTATGTCAGAAGCTGGGTTGTATTCTCACCTATTCACTATTTGTCAATAAAGAGAATTCTTCTTCCAATATTTGTATTGTGCTTTTCTCATGTATATTGGTTAATGAATGATGTTATTTATATTATTAATATGTGTTTCATCTAACCTATGATATATATATGTATGAGATATTTCTTGAAGAATTGGCTCTTTGCAGGTGAAGTGAAAGTATCCCTAGAAGCTTTGGAGAAGATTGAAGTGAGAGAAGATCAAGCTTGGATCAATCGTCATAAATCGGGTAAGAGAAACACCCTTCCTATTTTCATTTCATTTTCTGTAAAAATTTATTGTTTTCAAGTCTAATAGTAAGTTGGTAACCCTATACCCTAGGTTACAAGGGTATATTTTCCTGTACAACACTTATTAGGGAATACAGGCTACTACAGGAAATTCATTTGTCATTACTCATATATGGCATACCCTTTAGAAGATATATTAAAAGAAGATTTGGAGTATGAATGGACTGAGGAATGCAATGCATCTTTCGACACTTTAAAGAAAAAATTAGTCAAAGCAACTATTCTGAGATTTCCAAATTGGTTAGTCAAATTTCATGTACACATCGATGCATCAGGAATAGCAATCGTTGTAATCTTGACACAACCAGGTGATGATGGAATGGACTACCCAATCATGTACAGTAGCAAAAAATGAAACAAAGCAGAATGTAATTATTCCATGGCAGAAAGGGAAGCATTAGGAATGGTCTTTGCATTTCAAAAATATCAACATTATCTATTATCTAACCCGTTTATATTTTACACCAATCACCAAGCATTGAAATATCTAATAAATAAACCTTCGCATCATGGAAGAATCTATCGTTGGTTGTTGATATTCCAATAATTTCAGTTCGAAGTTGTAGTTCGACTAGGAAGGATAAATGTTGGACCCAACCACTTGTCAAGAATCGACATGGGAGGAAACCAACAGGAGTTGAAGACGATCTGCTAGATGCACATCTATTTAGAATAGAAGATATAGCACAATTCTTAGAGGATAGACAAGCAGCTGAGGGAATGAGTACCAAAAAGAAGCAAATTCTAGAAATGAAGGCTGCACCTTATAGTCTAATTAATGGGTTCCTATATAAACTTGGCTTGGATGAGGTACTCCGTCGATGCGTTCTAGAGCATGAAAGAAAGAGCATAATGAACAAAGCACACTATGGCATAGTTGGAGGACATTTGTAGTCTGATACGACTACTAAAATGATCCAACAATTGAGAATATGGTGGCAAAAATTATACAATGTAATATCCCAAATACTAATATTCTCTAATGTTCTATGATAGTGTTGAATCACACACTCAATCTCATACAAATTTGCAAAATAATTGTGCATGCAACTCGCCATGCAAAAATGCCTTCAAATATAGCTAAATTAGGGTTAGGATTTTGCAGAGAGAAATTAACACTTACCATTAATATTCTGGCTGATAATGACTCTAGAGATAGCTGCATGCATAAGGATCTAGATGGGTGGTCTAATAATGCTCTTTTCCTCTGGTGTTACTGCCCCACAGTACCATAAAAACCCTCCAGACTGAAGGTGATTCTTTTGTAGGAGGAGAGGTCCGTTCAGGCTGAAAATTTCTAAGATTGTCTATCTGCTGAGGCCAGAGAGATGGACTGGCACATACAGAGGTTTGGATACCTCTAAGTGCCCTAGCGAATTGATTGGAAATTCTGCTGCTCACGCCCCCAACTGATCTTTTTGGCTGATAGCTACTCCAGGTGAGCAAACTGATGGCTGATAATCATTGCATACCATAGGATAGGCCTACAAATAAAGAGGAAGTTGAAAAGTGGAGGAAAGACTGGGTTTTGTGGTCCCAATGAATCCTTCTATGTTTTCCCTGCTACTTCTGGCTACAAAATGTGGATCTGCTAATAACCCTTTAGAATGTGCTAGATCTTTGAATAATATAGTATATGATGTATGCAATGGATAAACCTGCATGATCTATCCCAATAAGAGACTAGGGAATATATCTCACTGCCAAACCCTCACTAGTTGAAGACGTCATCTCCAACCCCAACTGTCATGGCTACACGCTGTGCTACTACTCGAAACTCCAAAATCAATCAACAATAACAACAGATAATCTCTTTGGTCCAATAACCCTTCTTAAATAGAATAGCATTTTCTTTTAGGGTTTTCATGTCACTTTTAGGGTTTACGCTTCACTTTTGCATGCATGCAATTCTAATTTCATGTTGACTTTAACAATGAAGAAATAAGTCTTACATGCTCCGCATGATTTATGATATGAACTCTGATGGCCTTCTTACTACACTGATGACTTCATAATACTGAATTGATGTACCTTTCGGCTCCTAGTGCTATTAGTCCTTAGTTATTCCTTTTTTATCAAAACATGACATTACATACAAATATTGTCGAAAGTTTGTCAGTATATGTGATCGTTATCAACATTTAGGTCGACCTTTACCTATCACTGAGATGCCCTTAATATCAGTAAATACAAGTTCAACGTTCGAAATTTGGGATATCGACTTTATAGGACCATTCCTAGTTCCTACTAGGAAGTTAGGAGCATGCTATATAATAATAGTAGTTGAATACGTTACTAAGTGGGTAGAGGCAGAACCTGTCGAAACATGCTCTAGTGGAGCAGCTGCCAAATTTATATATGAAAATATCATTACTAGATTTGGGTGTCCATTAACTTTAATCGGTGACCAAGGATCACATTTTATTAAAAAAACTAGTGCATCTTTAATAGACCAGTTCAAAATCGACCATAGAAGAAGCACAACTTATCATCCTTGGTCTAATGGTGTGATTGAAGCATTCAACAAAACTTTTACAAGAGTCTTAACAAAAAGTTGTAATACAGAAAAGGATGTCTGGGATGAGAAAATCGATGCTGTCCTTTGGGAATACAGAACTGCATATAAATGATCCACAGACCAAACACCATTCAGACTTGTGTATGGGAAAGTAGCAGTCGTCCCCCTACATTTTCGACAACAGACACCAATAATCACCGGCATATTACATATTAATGTCGAAGAATATAAGAAGGAGCGACTAATGCAACTCGCTAAGCTAAAGGAACACTGACTAATTGCTATAAAAAACCAAGAAATTCAAAAGAAACAACAGAATGCATGGAAGGACCAGAACATCAAAAATAAAAAATTGTCGATTAGAGACCTTGCGCTGTTGTATAATAGTCGATTCAAAGGAAAACCTAAAAAACTACATACAGAGTGGATGGGACCTTATATCATTGAAGAAATCAATGCCAATGGATCAGTCTGACTGAGAACGTTACAAGGAAAAGTATTTCAGAAACTTGTTAATGGTGCCCGACTAAAGCGCTATGAAAACTGAAAAATCTATTGAAAAAGAGAGAGAGAGAGAGAAAATGGTTTCATGATTGTTACCAAAAAGTTGAAAAAAATCTATAAAAACCATAAAAACCTAAAAACAGCAAAAGAAACAATCCAGCAAAATCAAAATGGCAGGGTTTTACTCTCAGGAAGGAAGTCGCTGAACACCTAGAAGGAATAGCCACCGACATCATAACCATTGACATAACGATTACCACCCATTTTACCGACATTTTCATAACCATGATGGATATTGACAAAAATAAGGCCCAACGGTCTAATCAAATCATCATGATAACCGACAGAAGGAGCGCCAAAACCAGTGTGCATTAAAAGAACCATCGACAGGGCGTCCTTTACAACCAAATCTACCATTAATATCTTCATTGACAAAATTGTCGCCATCTCCACCTATAAATACCACATCATATGAATACTTCACATCATTCTATGAAGAATTAGAGAGACAAAGCTATCAAACTCCTGAGATTAAAATACATGTTCAAGAACTAGATCAATTTACCGACAGAATGGCACCAAAGAAGACGAGATCTATAGATTGCAAGGAAAAGGAGGTAGAAACCACCACAACCCCATTAATACAAAGACTAGATTATATCATCAAAGAAAAAGTTCAGGAAACATCATGGGAGAGACTATGGGCAGAGATTAAAAAATGGGCATATGAAGACAAGAAAATGAGAGTAGAGGCTCAGAAAGTAAATGACAACACTATTATGAGTTATATGAATGCACCACTCATGGAAATATTCAAAGGGACAAAATAAATTATAGCAAATTTCATCATTAGTCAGTATCACAATGAGAAATTCTACTTTGACAAAACCATAGAGGTATCCAACGCTGTCATTTATAGACTTACAGGATTATCAAACAAGGGTGAACCAATTCCTATAGCTTCAAAACCATGTTTGGTTGAAAAACTAACATGCACTCTAACTAGAAATAACTCTAAAGGACTGGTAATCAGACATATCATGTACACCACACCTAAGATAGTATAAAGAATTGTGTCTGTGGGACTAACAACTACAGCGAGCGGATGTGATTTGAGGCTCGATATGTTGGAAGTTGTCGACAACATAGCAGAGACAGGAAAAACTTACTACTGGACACAATACCTAGTTGATATTGTCAAGAATATATGTATAAATTTTCAGCAAGAATGCGCAACAACCATATTTCCATCTCTCATCATATGGATTGCGATCTATTACATACGACCTATCGGAGACCCATAGACCCTTGAGCTGAAAAGATTCCATATGTGGAATTTGAAGCCATTTTCTATGGTTGGGAACTCTCAGGAACTAGAAGAGGCCAAAGTATTATTAGACAACTAGTTCCATAATTTAAAGATCAAAACAACCATATGGAGGGTGCCCCAGAATATCCGAAGAAGTCTGTCACCAACAACACAAATCCAGTTAGAATTGGATCATACTGCAGTCTAGTTTATGCAGGGAGCTGCAAGGAAAGCTAAACATCTCGATTATTATCCATCAATTGAGGATATATTCACAGATTTATCCCAAAAATATAACACTAAAATATCCATACCAACGATTGCAAAGAAAATTGAGCAACCAATTGTCGATCCCTTAACCGACCAAGAGAAAGAGGAAGATTATGAATTTCATCTTCATATCAGCACCTTTACCATGGAGGACATGCCAGTAGATGATGAAAACACTCTTCAAATTGTAACAGTACCACAGATACAACAATACCTTGAATAGACACAACAGCAGGAGGAGGAGGAAGATCAAACAGATGAGGAAACGCAGTCCGACAGACCAGAGTATGCTATGACAAAAAAAAAACATCTTACAACTAGCTTTGGAAATATATAAATCCTAGAAGAAGAAAAGTAATCCAGTTAAAGGGAAAGGGAAGCACAGACTCATTCTCCCAAAGGAATCAGATGATGAGGAGGAGCTACATGCCAGAGTTGCTGATATATTAGAGGATGATGCTAAGAATAGGGTATCTATCGAAGAATAGTTCAAAATATTCATGGAATCATAAGCAAAGTAGTCAAAAGCAAAGAAGGTAAGAGTCTCTAACCCTCCTGAACTTGAGTTTGTTGATTTAACCACCATTCCACCACTTACATCCCCAACCCATATAGTCCAAGAACAAGTACCAAATCCAACCTCTGTTCCCTCAACAAATCCTTACAGGTAGGCATTATATGAAAAACGCAAAGAAAATTTCGATAAAGAGGTCGACCTACAATAATTTATCGACAAACTTTCCAACCTTTACCCCAGTGCTCAACAAATAAATACCACAGAACCAGTTGTCGAGTCAATCCATTCACAACAACTTCTTGCAATCACCCAGCACGCCGACCAACCACAAAATTCTGCACCAAAACTAAAGATTTTTGAAGTTATTAAAACCACATTTCAAAGAAATATCGACAAAACATCTCAATTTATCGCAGCACACATTTCAATATTCATGCCATCCACTAGAAATCCTCTACATCCTATCAATGGAGTCAATTAAGGAACCATACCAAATGAACTTTTTACAAATGAACAAGATCACGTACAAGAAATAGACAAATAAATGGTCGACCTCATCGATTCTATCGAACCTAATGAACATGTCGACTCAGCACCAGTAGTCAAAGATCCTATGCCGATAGATCCCATCCAAACCTCTCCATCGACTTCAGAGCATGTACCCTCACCTCCACCACTCTCAATCTCAGTTCCACCTTCCACACCACCGGCAATTACAGAACCATCCACTCATCCCCTTTTTGAAACATAGTTAACAAACCCCTACTTACTATGCAGCACAACAGAACAACAACAGACATAACCATTACTGACAGGAATAGATGATGAACAAAACAGAGACCAATCTTGGCAAAAGAGAAAAGATAAGAAAGAGAAAAATAAGAAAGAAAAAGAATAATAACAAATACAGTCGATACAACAATAGGTACCATCATCCATCAACTTAGCCTATCTATGGTCAACCACAATGGTGGATACACATAAAATTATAGATGATGAGTTGGATCGACTGATGCAAGCCTCGAATATAGAATCCAGAATGAGGAAAGAAAGAAGACAGACACAAATTGAAAAATGTAAAACAGAACAAGTCAAATTCCTAACGAAATGCAAATATCTGACACAAGAAACGATTCCAGTATCATAGGGAGCCAACATCGACAAACCTTTGGAACAGACATAATAGCTATTTGAAAGTGTCGTGTCTAGTCTTCAAACTCAATTACAAGAAAAGAAGGAAGAGAAAATAGAGCAGAATTCGGTATTGTTGAAAAATCAGTACACAATGTTCTCAGAAGCTCACAAAGTACTAAAAGAACATTTTGAAGAATCCATTGTGACAAAGGAAGTACTAAGAAGTTGGGTCACCTATTATGGCTAGGTGTTTCAACAACTAAGGAATACATGAGAGCACATTAAATAACTACAGAGACAGCGAGGAGACACATAAGAGATGAATAAAACTATTGAATACCAACTTGCAGAAGAGACAACAAAGATGGACAAACTTGAGAAACAAGCACACCAATGGATAACTCAAGATAGCACTAGCTTGGACAACCTCGATGAGATTTTCCCGTGCATGAATAGATTACTTGACACTGCATAGGAGAAAGCACAAAAGTTAGGCCCTGACATGAGTAATATTGTGGAATTATTGATACAATAGAAGATGTCAATTTTGTCAAGCATCACAAACTTGAACATTGATATCTAGAAGGCACTCAGCAATTGGGAGGAATTTCAGCACCAACTAGCAGTTACAGCAAAATCCATTGTGGATATTTGTGTATAGAAACGACCATCCATCAGAAAACATAGTCCATAAACAAAGAAATTTTAGGAACTACTTGAGACAATTATTTTTTTTACCTCCCTTGTTTCTTCGGGACGAATAAAGATTTTGTTCCTAGGGGAGATGTTGGAGGAGCTAGTCAGCTTAGTCGACTAGACTCATTAGCCGACTAATTGTATATTAGGTCATCCTCATTAGTCATGTCGATTGGGTGAACCGACAGGTAGTTACCATAATTATTTTGTAAATGTATATATAGGTTGTTGATCCAGATAAGAACTCGGTTCGGTTTATTGTATGAACCCACATGTGTATTGAGTAATATAAGCTGTTATTATGTCCACTATTCTTGTATCTTGTATCTGTTATGTTTATATGATTCTTTGTGTGTATTATTGGTAACCTTGCAATCTGAGTGATTACAACATTGTACTTGAATAAAAGATAACATGCATTAGCTTTCCTTCATAGTGCAATGATGTTGCAAGAAATTCCCTTGTGGTTATGCTAGGAGAAAATCTAACATGTGTTAGATTTATTTCATGGTACAATGTATTTGATGGAAATTTGGTTTTACCAATAGGAAACCAACATGCATTAGCTTTCATTCACCATGATATGTTGTTTCTAGAAAAGTATTTTGGCTTGTGCTAGAGAGAAAGCTAACACGTGTTAGATTTGCTTCACTGTGCAATGTTGTTATGCTTGTGCTATAAGGAAGGATAACATGGGTTAGATTTCTTTGGTGGTTCAATGCATTTGATGGGAATTTGGTTGTATCAGTGGGAAAACTAACATGTGTTAGATTTGATTCAACATGTAATGTTGTTGTTAGAAATGCCCCTGTTATTTTGCTAGAAGTAAATATAACACATGTTAGCTTTCCTTCATTGTGTTACGTCATTATAGGAATTGCCCTTGTGGTTGTGCTATAAGGAAGGCTAACATGTGCTATATTTCCTTTATAGTGCAATGCATTTGATGGAAATGTAGTTGTACCATTAGTAAAGCTAACACATGTTATCTTTCAATCACATGCAATGTTGTTATAAATGTCCTTGTGATTGTGCTAAAAGGTATTTATAACATGCATTAGTTTTCATTTATTGTGCAACATCATTGTAAGAAATTCCCTTGTGCTTGCGTTAGAAATAAATCTAACATGTGTTATATTTCCTTCACGGTGCAATGTATTTGATGGCAATGTGGTTGTACCAAAATGAAAGCTTGTGTTAGCTTTCATTTGTCATGATATTTTGTAGCTATAAATGTCTTTGCACTTGTGCTAGAAAGAAAGATAACACGTGCTATATTTCATTCACTGTGCAATGTTGTTGCAAGAAATGTTGTTATGCTTATACTAGAAGAAGGATAACATGTGTTAGATTTTCTTCATGGTGTAATGTATAATTTGATGGAAATGTAGTTGTACCGGTAGGAAAGATAACACACGTTAGCTTTCATTCACATGAAATGTTGTTGTTAGAAATGATCTTGTAGTTGTGCTAAAAGGAAAGCTAGCACACATTAGCTTTCATCATAGTACAACGTCGTTGTAAGAAATGTCCTTATGTTTGTGCTAGAATGAAAGCTAACAAACGTTAGATTTCCTTTATGGTTCAATGTATTTTATAGTAATGTAGATGTAATAATAAGAAATCTAACATGAGTTAGCTTTCATTGACATGCAATGTTGTTGTTAGAAATTCCATTGTGGTTGTGCTAGAAGGAAAGCTAACATGCGTTAGTTTTTTCTTTACCGTGCAACACTATTGTGATAAATGTTGTTGTGCTTTTGCTAGAAGGAAAACTAACATGCGTTAGATTACCTTCATGGTGGAATGTATTTGATGGTAATGTGGTTGTACCAGTAGGTAAGATAACACATGTTAGCTTTCATTCGCATGCAATGTTATTGTTATAAATTCCCATGTTGTTGTGCTAGAAAGAAAGCTAACACAGGTTAGCTTTCCATTACTGTGCAACGTCGGTATAAGAAATTCCCTTATGCTTGTTCTACAAGGAAAGCTAACGCACGCAATATTTTTTTCATAGTGCAATGTATTTGATGGTAATATAGTTGTACCCATAGGGAAGCTAACACAGTTTATCTTTCATTCACATGCAATGTTATTGTTATAAATGCGGTTGTAAGTGAGTTAGAAGGAAATCTAACATGTGTTAGATTTGCTTCATAGTGCAACATAGTTGTAAAAAATGTCTTTGTGCTTCTGCTAAAAGGAAATCTAACATGCATTAGATTTTCTTCATTGTGCAATGTATTTGATGGAAATGTGCTTGTACCAGTAGGAAATCCAACATACATTAGCTTTCATTCACCATGATATGTTGTTCCTAGAAATGTCTTTGGGCTTGTGCTAGAAAGAAAGCTAACATGCGTTAGCTTTGCTTCATTGTGCAATGTTGTTTTAAGAAATGTCGTTACATATGTGCTAGAAGGAAGACTAACATGGGTTATATTTCCTTCATGGTGTAGTGCATTTGATGAGAATGTGGTTGTACCGGTGGGAAAGCTAACACGTATTAGCTTTGATTTGACATGCAATGTTGTTGTTAAAAGTGTCCTTGTTCTTTTTTAAGAAGGAAAGCTAATGCTAATGTGTTAGCTTTCTTTCACTATGCAATGTCATTGTAGGAATTTACCTTGTGCTTGCGTTAGAAGGAAATATAACACGCGTTAGATTTCCTTCATGGTGCAATGTATTTGATGGTAATGTAGTTGTACTGATAGGAAAGCTAACATGTGTTAGTTTTCATTCACATGCAATGTTGTTGTTAGAAATTCCCTTGTGATTGTGCTAAAAGGAAAGTTAACACACGTTAGTTTTCCTTCACTGTGAAACATCGTTGTAAGATATTCCCTTGTGCTTTTGCTAGAAGGAAAGCTAAAATGTGTTAGATTCCCTCATGGTGCAATGTATTTGATGTCAATGTGGTTGTACCAAAAGGAAATCTAACATGAGTTAGCTTTCATTCACCATGATATTTTGTTGCTAAAAATTTAATTGTGTTTTTTCTATAAAGAAAGCTAACATGTTCTAGATTTCATTCATTGTGCAATGTTGTTGTAAGAAATTTTGTTATGCTTATGCTAGAAGGAAGTCTAACATGCATTTGATTTGCTTCATGCTGCAATGCATTTGATGACAATTTAGTTGTACCGGTAGAAAATCTAACACACGTTATCTTTCATTCATTGTGCAATGTTGTTGTTGGAAATGTCTTTCTACTTGTGCTAGAAGGAAAACTAAGATGCATTTTCTTTTATTCATTATGCAATGTTGTTGTAAAAAATGTATTTTTGCTCATGCTACAAGGAAAGTTAACATGTGTTAGATTTTCTTTATGGTGCAATGTATTTGATGGCAATGTGGTTGTGCCAATTGGAAGGCTATCACGAGTCATCTTTCATTCACTGTGTAATTTCATTGTTATAAATCATCTTGTGCTTGTGCTAGAAAGAAAGCTAACATGTGTTAGATTTCTTTCATGGTGAAATGTATTTGATGATAATGTAGTTGTGCCCATAGGAAATCTAACTGTTGTTATCTTTCATTCATTGTGCAATGTTGTTGTTAGAAATGTTGTTGTTCTTGTGCTAGAAAGAAATCTAAAATGCATTAGATTTTATTCATGGAATAATGTATTTTATGACAATGTCGTTGTGCTAGTAGGAAATCCAACATGTATTATCATTTAGTTGTTGTGCAATGTTGCTGTTATAAATGCCCTTGTTATTTTGCTAGAAGGCAAGCTAACAAACATTATATTTCCTTCATGGTGCAATGTATTTGATGGAAATGTGGTTGTGCTACTAGGAAATCCAACATGTTTTGGCTTTCATTCATTGTGCAATGCTGTTGTTAGAAAATCCCTCAAGCTTGTTCTAGAAGGAAAACTAATATGTGTTAGATTTCATTCATGGTGCAATGCATTTGATGATAATTTGGTTGTCCCCGTAGGAGAGCTAACACATGTTATCTTTCATTCACTATGAAAAGTTGTTTTAAGAAATTCCCTTATGCTTGTGCTAGAAGGAAAACCAACATGCATTAGATTTCCTTCATAGTGCGATGTATTTGATAGTAATGTGGTTGTGCTATTAGGAAGTCTATCACGTGTCATCTTTCATTCACTATGCAATGTTTCTGTCTGAAATTCTCTTATGGTTGTTCTAGAAAGAAAGCTAACACGCGTTATATTTTCTTCATGGTGAAATGTATTTGAGTACAATGTATTGTGTGAGTAGGAAAGCTAACGCACGTTAGCTTTCCCTCTTTGCGCAAGTTTTTGTTAGAAATTTCCTTGCGCTTGTGCTAGAAGGAAAAATAGCATGCATTAAATTTTATTTATGGTTTAATGTATTTGATGACAATGTGGTTGTACCCATATGAAATCTAACATTCTTTAGCTTTCATTCACTATGAAATGTTGTTATCGGAAATTCTCTTATGTTTGTGCTAGATGGAAAGCTAACGATTCATTGTGCACTCTTGTTGGAATATTTTCCCTTTCCATTGTGCTAAAAGGAAAGCTAATTTGCGTTAGATTTCCTTCACTATGGAATGAATTCGATGACAATGTGGCTTTGCTAGCAGGAAAGGTAGCATGCGTTAACTTTCATTCATTGTGCAATGTTGTTGTCAGAAATGCTCCTCTGATTGTGCTAGATGGAAAACTAACAATTCATTGTGCAATGTTGTTGGAATTTTTTCCTTTGTGCTTGTGCTAGAAGAAAAGATAACATATGTTAGATTTCCTTCATAGTGTAATGTATTTGATGGCAATATGGTTGTGCCAGTAGGAAATATAAAACACAATTGATTTCATTCACTATGCGTTGTTGTGGTTAGAAATTCCCTTGTGCTTGTGCTTGAAGGAAATATAAGATGCATTAGAATTCATTCATGGTGCAATGTATTTTATTGTAATGTGGTTGTACCAGTAGGAAATATGACACAGATTAGATTTAATTCATTGTGCAATGTTGTTGTAAGAAATTTCCTTATGTTTGTGCTAGACAGAATGCTAACACACATTAGATTTTCTTCATGATGCAATGTATTTGATGACAATGTGTTTGTGCCCATAGGAAATCCAACATACATTATCTTTCATTCGTTGTGCAATGTTGTTAGAAATGCAGTCGTGATTTTGTTAGATGTAAAACTAACATGTGTTATATTTCATTCATGGTTCAAAGTATTTGATGTTAATGAGGTTGTGCTAGTAGGAAAACTAGCATGCGTTCACTGTACATTGTTTTTGTCAGACATGCCTTTATATTTGTGCTATATTGAAAGCTAACAATTCATTGTGCAATGTTGTTGCAAGAAATTTCCTTGTGCTTGTGCTAGAAGGAAAACTAAAATGTGTTATATTTTCTTCATGGTGCACTGTATTTCATGGAAATGTGGTTGTGCCAGTAGAAAATATAGCATGCATTAACTTTCAGTCATTATGCAATGTTTTTGTTAGAAAATCCAATTTGCTTGTGCCAGAAGGAAAACTAACATGCATTAGCTTTCATTCATTGTGCAGTGTTGTTGCTAGAAATTCCCTTCTACTTGTTGCTAGAAGAAAATCTAACATGTGTTAGATTTCCTTCATGGTGTAATGTATTTGATGACAATGTGGTCGTGCTAGTAGGAAAGCTAGTATGTGTTAGCTTTAGCTCATTGTGTAATGTTGTTGTTAGAAATTCCCTTGTGTTTTTGCTAGAAGGAAAACTAACATGTGTTAGATTCATTCATTGTGCAATGTTGTTGCTATAAATTCCTTTTTACTTGTGCTAGAAGGAAATCTAACGCATATGCTGCAATGTATTTGATGGCCCAATGTATCACGTGTCAGCTTTCATTCACTATGCAATGTTGTTGTTAGAAATCCCCTTGTGCTTGTGCTAGAAAGAGAGCTAACACACATTATATTCCCTTCATGGTGCAATGTATTTGATGATAGTGTAGTTGTGCTAGTAGGTAATCCAACACATGCTAGCTTTCATTTGTTGTGCAATGTTGTTGTTAGATATTGTCATGTGCTTATGCTAAATGGAAAACTAACATGCATTAGATTTCATTTATGGTTCAACTTATTTGATAACAATATGGTTTTGCTAGTAGGAAAGCTAACACACATTAGCATTCATTCATTGAGCAATGTTTTTGTCATAAATTCCCTTCTATTTGTGCTAGATGGAAATCTAATGATTCATTGTGCAACATTGTTGTAAGAATTTCCCTTGTTCTTGTGTTAGAAGGAAACTTAAAATGTGTTAGATTTCCTTGATGATACAATATAATTGAAGGAAATGTGTTTGTGCCAGTAGGAAAGCTAGCACATGTTAGCTTTCATTCATTGTGCAATGTTGTTGTTAGAAATGACCTTGTTCTTGTGCTAGAAGGAAAGCTATCATGCATTATTTAGCTTTTATTAACTATGCAATGTTATTGCAAAAAATTCACTTCTGCTTATGCTAAAAGGAAAGCTAACATGTGTTAGATTTCCTTTGTGGTGCAATGTTTTTGATAGCAATGTGGTTGTGCCAGTAGGAAGGATATCATGTGTCATCTTTCATTCACTGTGTAATGTTGTTTTTAGAAATGCTCATGTGTTTGTGTTAGAAATAAAACTAACAAACATTGTGTTTCCTTCATGTTGCAATGTCTTTTATGATAATGTAGTTGTTCCAATAGGAAATCCATGACATGTTATCTTTCATTCGTTGTGAAATGTTGTTGTTATAAATTCTCTTGTTCTTATGCTAGAAAGAAAGAGAACACATGTTATATTTTCTTCATGGACTAATGTATTTGATGACAATCTGGTTCTGCCAGTAGGAAATCCAACAAGTACCACCTTTCATTCATTATGCAATATTGTTGTTAGAAATGCCTTTATGCTTGTCCTATATGGAAAACTAATACACGCTTGATTTCCTTCATGGTGCAATATATTTGACGGCAATGTGGTTGTGTCAGTAGGAAAGCTAACATGTGTTGGATTTCATTCATTGTGCAATGTTGTTGTTAGAAATGGACTTGCGCTTGAGGTAGAAAGAAATCCAACATATGTTAGATTTCATTCATGGTGCAATTTATTTGATGATAATGTGGTTGTGCCAGTAGTAAATCTAACGCGTTAGCTTTCATTCACTATGCAATGTTGTTGTAAGAAATTTCCTTCTGCTTGTGCTATAAGGAAATCTAACATGTGTTAGATGTCCTTCATGGTGCAAAGTATTTGATGGAAATGTGGTTGTTCTAGTAGGAATGCTATCACATGTCATCTTTCATTCATATGTCTTCCTTTAAATGAGTGAGGGATTGAAGCATTGCATGACATATTAGTGAGTACATAGGCATGATTGTTTTTTCTTAAAAAGGATGATCAAGTTTAATACATGGATAATTATACATTCAATGTATTGAAAATGTTAGTAATTATCAAAGAGGTTTAGTATGGTAGGTGGTATGACAACTAGTATAGAGAAAAGATAATAGTTTACATTGATCATTGACAACTTCACATTAATTGTCATTTTTCATGTAAACATGGTTGGTTGTTGTTGACGTAGAGTGAAATTGTTTCTTGTAAAGTGCAGGGTGGTATATACATTGAGAATATAGTGGAGTTCATAAGAGAAATTAGTAGTGTCAGAGTTGCAATAAAAGCTATAAAAAATTGAAACTAGAATGACGGATATGAAGACCAATAACCAATTGTGTCAATTAACTCAATTTCTAATACTTCTCAATTGCAATTGTTTTGTAGTGTTTTAATCTAGAAATATAATACCAAAGAGGGGTCTGTAGCCTATTGGAAATAAAATTAGACCTGATAGACAATTTAGTTCATCTCGAAGGAAGTTCCTTACTTGGGTAGAGCATAGGACCAATCCTTCCTTATTTCCTTGCCCCCTCAAAGATTGAGCAGAGCTATTTTTTTCTTTCCCTGTCTAAGAATAACTCAGTATGGTTTCCTTAACTTATCTCTTTCAGATATTGGGGGATAAATAGAGGGTGGCTAAAGGCCTTTCCTAAGGTAATAACTTAAGGATGGCATTCCCTAAGGTAATAACTTGAGCATGGATTTTCCCTAGTATCATATTGGCTATTCAACTATTACATTTAGAAAACTATATAGATTGTAAATACAATGATAGAACCTTGCATATGTATCCTTATTAATAGACTATAATTACATTTAACAAATAAATCTAGAGTGGTTTCTTTGGATCTCTCAAAAAGAATCCTCATAGGAAAAACATAAAAAACAATTGAGTTTCTTAACCACATTTTTAGCTTAGATATAGGCCCAAAGTAGTTTTATAGTCTAATCATTTAAGCCATTTTTAGTCTCTCAAAACTTGGAACCCTATACATCAACCACGATTCTTTCAATGGATCCTTCCTAAAGTACATTTTGGGGTTGTAGAAACCTGAGGATTTCAATTCTTACGACAACAAATTTATTATAAGTCCATGTCATTGTGATTTTCCCAAATCAGTAATTTGATGCTATTGAACCTTGTTGGAAGTTACTTTCATGTTCGTATTCCCATCTAGTATGGTGAATTCCCTATCCTAGAATACCTAAATTTTGAGGGCAATGATATCAGTGGTTTGACCCCCATAGAGCTTAGGAAGTTGTAGAAACTTGGGAAAATGGAGATTGGGCTCAATTATTACATGAGTGATATTCTATGGCAGTTCAGTAACCTATCAAGGTTTGAATATATGAATATTGCATCTAGAAACTTATTTGAGTCCTAACTTGTGGAGTTAGGTAAGTTACATAAGGTTAATAAATTGTTGTTGTACAATAGTAATCTTATTGGATTCATTCTAGAGAATTTAAATTAAAATAAGATGCATGCAAGGATTACATTTTTTAAGTAACATGTTAACCAAATTGATTCCTAAAGGATTTTTTATGCTCATACAGTTGATAGTTCTGCACCTATTTATTAATAAGCTCAATATATACACCCGTGAGGGAATTGGTAACCTACCTAGATTGAATACTTTCGATATGGAACAATTTCTTCATAGGAAAGCTTCCTCAATAGTTGGGGATAGATTGGAGTATAGAATGGTTGGATGCATCTTTCAATAAATTAATAGGACCAATCCCTACTAGCTTGTGTAAAGACAACAAGATAACCATACTTATTTTATTTTCCAACTGTTTCAATGGAGAACCACCCTATAGTCTTACAAATTTCCCCATTATGAACAGAACCTACATTCAATGAAATAATTTTAGTGGCCACATTCCTTTCAGATTTGCAAATCTTAAAATTTTATCCTACGTAGACTTATCAAGGAACAACTTCAATGGACATTTCCCTTATGATCTCTGCAATGCACCTAGATTGGAGTAGCTCAACGTTTCTTATAATATCCTTGAAGGTAATATTTTTCAAACATCTACAAATATTTTCAAAGACTTTTATAAATTGATTAGGAAATATTTCTTCCTTCGAAAATTTCAATTCTATATACAAGCTTGAATTATACAGAAATAGGATTTCTAGTAGCATCCCCAAAACATTGCCAAATGTCAAAATATTTTGTACATTGAATTGAGATAAAATTAATTGATCAGATTGAGCACCCTTTCTCCTCCTTTTTGTGTACAAAACACTAGTTGGGAGTATGAACAATTGTCACCCTTCTATTTTCTTGTCTTAACATGTATTAGAAATTTCCAGGAATCAATTGGTAATAGAACTAAATGATGACTTGTAGTTTTAGCAGAATTTATTACACTTGTGGTTTCTAGAACTGTACACCGATACCATGGTTCACCTTTACTACTTGCATTCCTTGGGATAATAATAGTCTAATATAATGAGGGAAAAACAAATTAGTTTTTATGTAGATTGTCTTTTTGTGTTCATAGACCCTTTTGTAGACAAATAAAGCTTTCAGTGTTTTTATGGGACCAAAATATGCATCATTGTTTTGGTGCTTTGGAAAGGAAACTTTAATGTGCAATGATTTGGATTCCCATTTGATTTCATTTATTTTACTTTGATAAGGACGAGGTAAATATTTTTCATGACACACTAGGCCTTAGTTCATTTTGTAAAATTCTACTTGCAATATTCTAGGAGAATTATGCTAGGAAATGGTCTTCAATCCTAGGTAGGAAAATTTATGTCATATGCCAAAGAAGTATTTAAACTATGCATTGGGAATATGTGATGAGATTCAACAATTATTATGATTATTATTATTGTTATTATGTCAATGTTGATAGAACATATAGAAAGATTCAAAAGGTTTAGAAGGAACAGATAGCATGATACAACTATATTTTTGTCGTTCATAAAAAGGAATAACACACTAAACAATTAAAATCAAAGGCAATATATCCTTAGTAGTGTTCATTATCATTCATGGAAATTGTTAGGGAAATGAGAAAAAGGGATAACTAACAAAATTCATTTAGTCATGAAAGGGAAGGGATGGTTAGCATGATGATAATAGAACCCATAATAGAAAAATTGCTAGTGCTGAAGAAAATTTGGCATTAAATTGAAGGTGAAAATGTATTGAATGAAAAATATATTGGAATTAGAACTTTTAATACATAAGTTGATGAGTGCGTTCAAAATGAACTATTTTCATAATAAAGAAATGAATTTACATATACAACATTTCCTAGTTTCTCACCAAGACCTTTGCACTTTCACTAAATGAACATATAAATACAAATGGACATCGTGATTTCCATACTAATTAAAATCAATTTAGTTTTTGGAGATACAAGTTTCACATATAGCATTTTTATTCAACAAACATGTGCACTTTCACTAAATGAGCATATAAACATAAATGGACAGCTCATGGGATCCATGCTGATTAAATCTACATGGGCTCTTCTCTAGTGGCAAAAGCCAATAATGTTCTAAAAATTCATTTTAAAAGCTAGTGAATCTCTTTCCATAGTTGAGAAAAAATTCACCAAAAAAACAAAAAAATTAAAGTCAAATAAAAACTATTACCTAGAAAAAACAAAGTAAATAGTGAGGAAAACATAGAGGAGGGGGTTTTGCCCCTACAACCAATTCTTAGCATATTCAATTCAAGCACTATTTCTTATTGTTTTTGTACATAGTTGGTAGCATGTACAATTAGCTACCTTCTAGTTTTCTTATCTTGTCACATATTAGCCATTTCTACAAATTAGTCGGCAGTAGAACTAGATGGCGACGTATTTTTTTAGTAGAATTTATTGCACTTGAGGCTGCTAGTACTGTACATAAATACCATGCTTCACCTTTACTATATGAATTGCTTGGGATATTAACAATCTAGTAGAACAAGGAAACAAAAAATGAGCTTCTTTGCAGTTTTTTTGGGGTGTTTATAGAGGTTTTGTCATACTAATAAAGGAGAAGTTACATTTTATGGGCCCAAGAAATAAAGCATTGTTTTAACATTTTGAAAATGAAACTTTAGTGTGCAATAATTCCATTTCATTTTTCAAATTCCCATTTTGTTTGATTTGTTTTACTTTAATGAGGACGAGGAAAACACTTATCATGATATATTGGGACACAATTAGTTCTATAAAATGCTACTTGCAATACTCCAAGAGAATTATGCAAGGAATTCCCCCCCTTAGTTTAGTCTTGGATAAGAGATTGTATTTCCTTATGCTAAAGAAGTATTTAGACTATTCCTTAAGAATCTATGATGAGATTCATGATGTTACTTTTTTATATTGATGTTGATAAAACAAATAGAAATATTTAAAAGGATGTGTAGAAGGAACACATAGCATGGCACAAGTGTATTTTAGTTGTTGGTAAATAGGAAGCAAGCATTGGACATAATTGGAAGAAAAGTAATAGATCCTCGATGATGTTCATTATCAATGATTTTAAATTTGTTATAAAACATGATGTAGCTTTGAAATAATGTCCCCTTTACTACTATTATGAATGCTAAGAATAGCTTGCTGCCGTTATGTGCTTGAACTGGGTGATCCACCCTTCTTGTGACTCCATACTAAGAAATTATCAAGGAGTGCATCCAACCTCGTCCTAACTAGAGCAAGAAAAATAATTCCCCTTCTCTCCAATCTCCAATCTAATAAAACATTGTTGCAGACTTGGGTAACATTATTACTTGTTTATTTAAATTGTTTATGCTTCAAATTTCTAAGTTTTGAATTTAATTTTAATAACTAGGCTTTCAATATCCTTGATCGAATTTCTATTGCAACAATACACTCTCTAGAATTTTAATTTTGAGAAGAATCAGACTAGGATTTTATGTGAAGTACCCTCTTAATCAACTCTATATCATGCTTTAGTGCAAGGATAAAATCTATGAAAACAATCAATAATGTCCATCACTATAGTTTTTATTTTTTGCATTAATAAACTCTCTAGAATAAACTCTCTAGAATTTTAATTTTGAGAGTAATCAGACTAGGATATTATGTGAAGTACCCTCTTAATAAAATCTATATCATGCTTTAGTGTAGTGATAAAATCTATGAAAACAATCAACAATGTCCATCACTATAGTTTTTTTTTTTTCAAATGTAGAGACTTCACCATTCATATAGTTTGAACCAGTATAAATAAATGACTCTTTCTATGATATGATTTGTTAAGATTTGATATGCTATAATATATATCATTAGCGTTCAATCCAAATTCACAATATTAGCATATGTAGCATCACTCAAAGAAACACAATCTCAAGATAGACGTTGTATTTATCCTAGGAAACCCTCAAGGGGAAGAAACCCAACAAAACTTCCTCTGTATAAGATGTATAAGATATAACCCCAAAATAGGTATTCTCCTCCTTGTTGTTTTGTCTCTCTATCTCCCCTGTGCACTACACAAGTGAGTGAGTTTGTGTTCAAATAAGAAGCACAAATCTTATATCTGTACACATTAAGCCAACTGACTTTTACCATAAACAAGTTGGCCCCACTAAACTGTGTGGGCTGACTTCACCTAGGAAGACTCAGAACAGTATTTTATATTATTCATTAGGGTACTAATGCCTCGACATACAATGGAGGTTTTACCGCATGACTCTATGATGACCAAATACAATAGTAACACCCCAGCGAAGGAATATTAACATCTCCCTTGGGTTACATCAGTAAAATACATTTATAATATTCTTTGAAGTTACAATATTTCAACATTCCCCCTTAACGAGAATTTTATTCTACAGAGAACATCATCATAGACTATAGAAGAAACAAGAGACAATATCTTCCGTAGTATCGAGGTAATACATCTATACATCATAGTAACTTTTCACAATCACTAACTGGAACAATTACTCTTCAATGTCTTCATCTTCTGCATGATACAATCACTTAATCCTTTCGCAGCAACACTTCAACCTTTCAATCTTTCGTAGAAGAAATTCAATCTGCTTGATGCTTTGTAGTATTATTTTGATTTTATCGATCCTTTGCATCAACACTTCGATATTATCGATCCTTTGCGGCAACACTTAGATATTCTCGATCCTTTTCACCAGCACTTTGATCCTTTCGATCCTTTGTATTAGCACTTCGATCTTCTTGATCCTTTGCAACCGCACTTCAATCTACTTGATCCTTTGTCACCACTCTACTTGGAGTACACATGATATCTTTGTGGGATGATAAATCCCTATCACTTTAGGACATATTTCCAAGGATGATGCAATCCTCCATTAGCCTGCTCCCCTTAATGATGAGGGTCCATAATAACGACCAGTTGAATCATCTACAACTAAATGTAGATATCTACTACACCTAGGTGTAATCCTTGTCATCTGTAAGGACTCATCATAGACCATCCTCAACCTATTAGAGCTAGGACCACCCCTAGGTGAGTGTTATACTATGACATATACACATACATGTAGGCATACTCTCCATACAAGATTATTGTTTGTAGAACATATCTCGACCGCATATAAATGTTAGATCTCATTGTAGAACATCGTTGCCACTAAAGCTAGGAACACTCCCAAATGATTGTTATACTATAGTGTCAGTGAGGACTCATCATAGAGTATCCTTACCACTGAGGTTAGGACCACTCCCAAGCAAGTGTTATTCTGTAGAATCTACATATAAATGTAGGTATACTCTCCATACAAGAGTAATGTCTACAAAGCAGATATCGACCACATGTAAATGTTGACCCTGTCATCCATAAGGACTCATCATAGAGCATCCTTACCACTGAGGTTACGACCACTCCAAAGAGAGTGTTATTCTATGGTATCCACAAATGAATGTGGGTACTCTCCATGCGAGAGTAGCATCTACAGGGCCATCCTTAGCTAGTAAGGACCACTCTCATGAATAGAGTGTTATACTTGCGATCCTCAAGAGAGAATATTAGCATCCACAAGTGAATGTCAAACCTTGTCAGCATATTCAAGAGCACTTGGCCTCTTTCATGCTAGAGCATCACTGGCATCCCATCATCAATGTCAGCCTCATCATCACTCCTCATTTTTCGGGAGGATCTAAATTATCAACGTGATCCCCCTTTGTTCAAGGAGGGTTCATATCTTTGACCTTTTCTTCCTTTTTGAGGAGAGTCCATATATTCCTTATTCCTTCTTGTAAGGAAAGTTTGTAGTCCCATCATTGTTCCTCCTTGCGAGGAAAGTATTTTTGAACTACACCAAGCTTGTCACAAAAATATTCAAACTTTACTCGATATAGATGCTTGGTCAGCACATCAGCAACTTGCTCATCATACTCACATACTAGAGTTTTATAGCTCCCTTTTGTACCATATCCCTTATATTAAAATATCATATATCTATGTTCTTTGATTTATCATGAAACACTAGATTCTCTGTCATCTTTTTACAACTTTGGTTGTCACAAAGAATCATTGTAATGTCCAACTCCATGTCAAATAATCCTGACATCAATTTCTGAAGCCATATCCACAACTATAGGAGAAATCTGCTATGTACTCTTATTCAGATGTGCTGAGAGCAACACTATATTGTTTCTTACTAAACCATGAGATCATGGCAGATTCCAGAAAATAACATCCACCTGAGGTTCTATTTTTGTCTGTGGCACTTCCTGCCCAATCTGAATCCATATATCCATATAATATATAATCATGATCTCTACCATAATAAAGTCCCAATTCTATTGTACCTTTTAGGTACCTCATCACATCCTTTGTAGCTATCAAGTGAACCCATCTAGGTTTAACTAGATACTGATTCAAAGTGTTCACAACAAAGCATATATCTAGCCTTGTGTTCGTTAGATACATTAATGACCCAATAATATGTCTGTATTGAGTCGTATCCACTAACTCTGATGTCTCATCATACACCAACTTTAGGTTAGTGTACATGGGTGTGCCCATGGCTTTACAATCCAATATATCAAATATTTTCAATATTTCTACTGCATACTTTCCCTAATTCAGAAAGATTCCTTTTGGGCTCTGCCACACTTCTAGCCCTACGAAATAATGCATTAATCCAAGATCTTTCATCTTGAATTCTTCAGCTATCTTCTTATTGCAATCTATGATATGTTTCTCATTTCTAGTCAGAAACATATCATCCACATACAGTAATAGTATGATTGGTTCATTATCCATAACCTTCATGTAAAGGTTAGGATCAACTTTACTCTTGTTAAAGACCAAGATTTTCAAGAAGTTATCTATTCTACCATACCAAGCTCTAGGATCTTGCTTCAGTCCATACAGATCCTTTTTCAACTTACATACATTAGTCACTCTATCTTCAACTTCAAATCCTTGTGGTTTTTCGATGTAAACCTCTTCCTCAATCACATCATTAAGGAAGGTTGTATTTACATCCATCTAGTGTAAGTACCACTTCATCATGGAAGCATGTTCCATGATGGTTCTGATGGAAGTGTACCTTTCTAGTGGATAAAATGTCTCTTCATAATCAATCCCCTCTTTCTGAGAGATTCCTCTAGCCATAGGTATTACCTTTTACTTTTCAATACTTCCATCAGCGGAATGTTTTATCTTGTAGATCCATTCCGAAGATACCACACTCTTGTTCTTTGGTTTGGGTACTATATCCCAAACATCAATCTTCATTATTGAATGGTATTATTTCATCATTGCTTCAACCCATTCTTTATTCTGTGCAGCTTCTTCATAGCTGGTGGGTTCTTGATCGACAAGGTCACACATCAAAGCTACATAACTAGAGTATGGCTTTGATCTTTTTCTTGTTCTTATGGAGCCTTCTGGAGTTCCATATCTCTCTACTTATTGTATTGTTTCTCTTACCCAAGTAGGTTTTCTCTTTCTATAGATATCCATAGTAGGGGGTTCCTGATATTCTAGCATATAATGATCTTCAAATGCTACTATTTCAGGAGAGGGTTCAACTTCTACCATTCTGGAAGGTACATCCTCTTCATGTACTTCTTCAATCTGACACCTTCTAGATTTCTTAAGAGTTATCTCTTCATCAAATGTTACATCCCTACTAATATTGATATGATGGAATCCTGAAATGCATATCTTGAAGGATTTGGAGACTTCACGGTATCCAACAAATATTCCCTTCTTTTCAGAAGGATCCAACTTGGTTCTCTTCTCTTTAGGAATATGTACATATACTAGAAAACCGAATATATTGATATGGATCACTTCATGTTTCTTTGATGTATGCATCTCTTCAAGAGCCTTGAATCCAAGAGCACTGTGAAATAATCTATTCTGCACATATACAGTTTTTCTTGCTGCTTCATTCCATAGGTGCATGGAGAGGTCTTGATCACGAATCATTATTTTCACTTCTTCCATAATAGTTCTATTATTTCTTTCCATAACACCATTATGTTGGGGATTATAGGGAGTGGTTAGCCCCTCTTGATTCTTTCCTCCTTATAGAATGCTTTAAATTCCTTTAAAGTGTATTCTCTGCCATTATCTGATCTTAGTGTCTTGATTCTCTTTTCTAAAAGGACCTCTATCAAGGATTTGAATTCCTTGAATTTCCCTAACACTTCACTCTCGTTCTTTAAGAAGTATATCCATGTCTTTCTTGAATAATCATCAATAAATGTGACATAATATTCATATCTACTTAATGATATGGAGGGCATAGAGCCACATACATCATAATGAATTAGTTCTAATATTCCTTTAGTCTTTGTTTCACTTTTCGGAAAGGGATTCTTGTTGTTCTTTCCTCTTTCAAATCCTTTTCAAGTTCCCTCATGATCAAACTTTAGATCTGGTAAGCATGTTACCATCTTGCTCACATAGGGTAGTGCTTTGTAGTTGATGTGAGCAATCCTCCTATGCCACAGTTCACTTTAGCTAGTAGTCTCATGGACAAGGGTTGTCTCTAGATGTCCTTTGAGTTTATACACTCCTCCTTCTTATTCTCCAGTGACCACATCATCTTCAAGTGTCTTATCTTTGGACCACATAAGTACTTGTCCATGTATAAAATAAAATCTATATCCTTTCTTATCTAGACCTGAGATGGGAAGTAGATTCTTTTTCAAACCTGGTACATAAAATACTTCCTTAATTTTCATGGAAGTGATAGAGCCAATCTTGTAGCTTTATTCACCAATACCTTTGATGGGATATTTATCAGGGATGATTTTAAGGAACCATACTTATTTAAAAGTGTATAAATGTTGGCGAATATTACCAATTCTTAAAACACCATCTATAAAATGATTGGCGATATTTTTTAAAAAATATTCTAATTTCCAAGTATTTTATATCGTTTATATAATAATTTGGCGATTTTTAGGGTGAAAATTTTTTACCCCATCAAAATTTTTCGAAACAGGGCTTCAAAAAATGCAAAATGACGAATCTTTTTTGGGAGAAAAACATGGAAAATAGCCCACTGGGCTAAAATTCGCCCCTAAAATTATCCCTGATATTTATAGTCATCCCCCAATGATACCTTCTAAGGAGATTTCTTTTCTTGAATTCTTGACAGAGTTTTCCTCTTCCTTGTCATGTGATTTGAAGCACCACTATCAATAAGCCGTGTATCTTCTCCAGGTATTACAGACCGAGAGAGTGCAAAGAATAATACATATTCATCTACAACTTCTTATTTTGTTAGTCTCTTTTGAGGTCTTTCTTCCTCATCCTCATCTTCATCTAGATGAGCATGATGTCTCTTGTTGTTGTTTGTCTTCTTTGGTCACAACAGGATTTGAACCCGAATTTCGACGTCAGAATCCGACGTCATCCGACATTTCGCACGGATGTGTCAGACAACAATCAATGAATAGAATGCCGATAAAAAAATATTTATAGAGCCGTCGAATATCCGACACTTGTGAGTCATATTTCCGACGTTGGTAGTGTCAGGAAACCGACACTACAAGGGTTGGATCATCGACATCTGTGAAAGCAAAACTATCGGTTATCTGACACCTACACGTCGAATATCCGATGGGCGGTATAGATTTTTTTATAAAAAAAAATTAAGGTTTACATGATTTTAAATTTTTTAATAAAAATATAATAAAAATAAAATACATATAATATAAAATAATAATAAAATACATATAATATATAATAATATATAATAAAAAATGACAAGTGTTCATTTTCGTTTTGGATAGTTCAGTTCAATTTGGAGGTTTTTGTGAATTTGGGAGTAGGCCCAGTAGACATGGCAGACAACTCTGTTGACCCATGGCAGCAAGATCTCAACATCTTCTCCTCACTAGAAATTACTGGTATACCATCCCCGGACATAGTGCAGAACACGCTGGAAAATTTGACAGCTAGAACCGAGAGTAGGGTTCCGGTTTCTCCGCCAGATGAAGAGCTGCTAAGTGTGTTCACAACATAGCCATTAAACCCAGCCTTAAGAGGAGGCTCGTACTCATTATTCCACTCCATCCAACCTCTAAGCACAGCTACAGAAACCCACTTCATCGAACTTCCCTAGGCGGAACCAAAAGGAACCCCAAACAGGGAAATCAATCCTTCAGTGTCACAGGAAACACCCACAGGAAAAGCCGCCGAACAACTGGACGGAATCGTGAAAGGGAACTCCACCCCGAAAGACGAAGGCACCCAAATGACCTCCAGGAAATGAAAGAATCACTGTTTAAATCCCTCTAGAAGAGAAAGAAGCACTAGAGATGGATGGATTATCCCTAGTTGGGAAAATCAGAGGAAGAAAACCCACCCTAGGGAAAATGAAGGAATGGGTCAGGAAAAATTGGATAGGGCTTCAAGGTGAAGGCCCAGTTATTACTCCGCCTGCAAAGGGATGGTTCGGCTTCCAGTTCAGATGCAAAGAGGATGCAGACCTCATATGCACCAGAGTCTGGACATATGGGAAAACCTCATTTCAGCTAAAACAGTGGACCCCCTTGTTCGATGCAGAAACAGAGAGACTGGATACAATACCAGTCTGGGTTCTCCTGCCAAGACTACCATGGGAATTCTAGAACCCAGCCTCACTTAGTGATATCGGGAAAGCACTGGGGACTTTCATTAAAGTGGACCTCTCATTTTAGTAGATGAAAATCAGATAGGTGGACAGGATCCTAGTCTCTTTGAACATCAGAACCAGTCTTCAGGAAGCCTTTAATTTTTTATGGAAAAACAAGATAAAAAGACAGTTGTTGGACTATGAAGGGCTCCCGTTTCGATGCCACAAATGTCATGAAACAAGACATTTGGCAAGAAACTGACCAAACTTTGTTCCCTCAACAAATGGAAGAAGGAAGTGGGTTAGGAGAATAGAGGCCCTAAGCTCCAAAGAAACTGATCCGAACATAGCTTCAGATGAAAATCCTCTTAGGTCGGAGGGAACAGAACAACCATTGGATCAACTGGAAAGAGCGGGAGCAATAGTAGCAGAAGGGCCTCCTCAACAGATGGAACAATTTCCGATCACGTCTCCCCCACCGGTTATGAACACTTCTTCCCTTAGCAATCATCTGAATGATTTATCTTTGAATGAGGAAAAATATTTTCCTACCCCTATCACAAACAGTCCCCCTCCCCCAAAAAACGACACCTCCTCCCCCACATTCAAAAGTACCTCCAATTCAAACTAGGAAGCCTCCCCTTCCACCATAAAAAATGACTCGCCCACTCAGTCCTCCTCTATCCATTTCCACCTTCGTTCAAGGGACATTCCAATCCCTCAAAAACCAAAAATCCCTACAAAAGTACTAGGGGTAAATCCCAGGATCACATCCAAAGGGAAAGGGAGAGGAAGACCATCTCACCTCTCTATGACCCAGAGCATGACACTCAGGGATCAGGCAAGAGGTAGACAAACAACCATTTTCAGGGTGCTTAGAGTAGTGCAAACCCCAGATGTGGTGCCCAAATTAAATTTGACTCCCTAAACTGCAACGTTCTGGAAAGCACCCGAAAAAAGCTTGCCCTAAAAAGGATGATGGAGGTTCTATCACCAAAAGTCATCCTTATACAAGAAGCAATGGGTCCAGAGATGAAAGTTGAAACTAGTTTAACATCACTTCTTCTGCAATACTCTTTCACAGTGCAAAGTGCCATCGACCACTCTGGAGGTCTAGCAATTGGATGGAAGAAAACAAGCATTCAGTGCACAAACTCAGGAGGTGCATGCTTATATCTAAATCAAAGTCATTTTTTTCAAATTTCTTTGGGCCTGGGAACTGGAACCAACAACTATGCAAAACTCATGACATCAAAATTACTTCTCTGTTTTGTCAATGAAAGAAATTACAGACAGTTACAAGTATATGGTGACTCAATGGTGGTTATAAACTGGATGAATAAGATACAGAAATGTAGAACTGCTTCTCTAGATGCATTATTTGAAGAGACAACCCATTCTCTCTCATTCTTTGAATCAATCTCTTTCACTCATGTTTACAGGGAGCAAAATAAGGAGGCAGACAGGATCTCAAAGAAGGGTCTGACATTGCAATGGGGTGAATGGAAAATTTTGGAAACACAGGACTCCAAGGCCACAGAATATCCGCACGGGCCTTTTATAAATCCATCACTCTAAAACTTTTTGTAAATATGAAATATATTTTTGAAAGCATAGCACAAAATCAATCTTCATGCACAGGAAGGAAAAAATTTCTCAGTTGAACAGTCCATGTACAGTTCGATAAATGGAACAGTTTTTGGTAATTCTTATTTATAAAAAAAAAAATATTGCTTTTTTCTTCTGTTTTATGAATGAATGCTTTACCGAATTGTTTACTGATTTTTTTGTTGTGCCATTGACTAAATTAATGTTTTAATGAATGAGTTAATGAATGGTTTTTTCAGCTGTTGAATGATTGAATGGTTTAATGAACGTTT
>LPNX010617884.1:159911-199179 GCA_001517045.1 Pseudotsuga menziesii | reverse complement strand
GCACACACATACATTTAGTTGATGATGATGATTACCATACATAGAGGCAAACTTTGTTATATCTGATCTAAACAATTACCTTAAATATTTTGATTTATCGTGATAATTGGCCCCGTGGTAATACTTTACCAATACCATATAGCTAGGACAACAAAATTATATGTAGGCATTTCATTACAAGAAATTTGATAGGCATTTGAGTTTGATGGGAATATGAAAGGTCAAAAGACATAAAAAGATAGACAGACTTGCGAGGAAAAAGGTATCTGAAGCGTTGTTTCCCTATTATTCCGCATGAGTATATTGTTATCTGCCCCAGTTTATATTTCTCCAGTAGTTTTCTAATTTGTTTATTAATCTCATATCTTGTTCAACATTAATGGTTGATTGTGCAGTGGTAAACCTATGTTTATATTTGTGCTTATCCCTGTAGGTTGTGAATTGGGAATGGTACACATTGGTATTTTCAGTTTCCATTGTAACTTTTCACCCCATTGTACACATTGGTATATCAACATGAATTACCAGCTGAGTTAACCATCCTTTTAAGGGTTTATACAAGTACTCCTTAGCCTGAAAAGAATGCTTTTGGAAGGCAGAATTCAATTATATTGTTGAGATTTCCCCATAACTCAAATATGACCCTAACTTGGTTGATTTTGTAGGTCTTTTTGATAGGTTTTAGGGCTATAAACGATACTAACACTGATCAGTAATGAAAGAGTCCCTAAATTTCCCTACTAAACAATTAAATGGGGTCGTTGTAAGGCATAAAGTAACCTTTTATCAAGGCCAAATTATCCCAACCCCTAAAACATGCCAAGTATGAAACCCTAGATCTGACTTTTGACTGTTTTTTTTTAGGTTGCTTCTCAAGTTCGTGGATGTAGACAAGAATATAGGTGACACACTGGAGGATCTAGGGCTAAATAGGAAGACCGAAATTTGAGGGTGGCTTATAATTTGAAAATTGTTGTTATTTTTGGATTATTGAATTTTATAAATTTCTAAGGTTTTCTAGTTTATAAAAACGCAGATATAATATAACACTACACTAATCACACAAATGTGTATATTTAAACATGAAACACTACTATATTTACCTCTAGGGTTTGTTGGAGGATCCTAATTAGGAAAAAAATCAGAGATATAAGGACAAACAAGAGAAAATACCTTCAAGAGGATGTTCAATTGTAACATGTAAAAGTTGACAAAAGCTGGTAAAAAGCCCTAATTCAGAGAAAACGCAGCATTACAACCACTATTCAATCCATAGAAGCATAATTTCACCAAACTTTACCAATGGAGAAACCAAGAAAACCCTAGATCCTCCTTGTGCTTTTGTTCTTCCAAAAATGCTAGCATCAATCTTGCATGTGTGTGAAACCCTAGAATTCACCCATCATTTTACCATAAATCCAAAGAAGAAATAGTAATATATTTGATAAGTTTCCCCTGTTAATCCATAGGCAAGCCTATATCATTAGAATGCATTAACAAAGCTAGAGTAGGAGTTTTAAGCAAAAACTTTGAAAAAACATACAATTTATTTTTGCGATCAACTTTTTCGTGGGCTTCATTTTGCTTGTCAAAAGTGGGCCAATCTAATGCTCCTGCAACTCCACAGCCATTGTAAGCCAGTATTTATATGGAATCATTGGTTTATGCTCTTCAATATGAAGGCCCTCTTAAAGATTGCCTCTTTGTATGAAGTGATAGATAATAAGGCATTCCTTGCCCCATGCATAATAGCTAATACAAAGTAGTTAGATGGTAATGATTGTGCTTAATACTTAGCGACTGATGTTGGTTATAATAGAACGTTATGTTTTCTTGTAGTAAAAAGCAACTGTGAAGCCTTATAGAGTTTCTCTTCTTCCGGAAAATACTTTATTATTAAACCGTGAGATATCTTGACTTCAATATCTATTTGTTTTAGCAGCCAAATCCTTCATAGACTCCATTCACTGCATCAAAGGCATTGACCCACTGATCATTGGTCTTCTTATAAATAAATATTTCATAAAAGCTCTGTTGCCATCTCTCCAGGAAAATAAAGGGATTCACTAGCTAGAAAAGGATTGGATGCTATAAACTCATGCTCCCAGCCTATAGAAAACACAATAGCAACACAAAGCATAAAAATGGAAAGCCTATATAATAAATTACAAATGGAAATGCATGATAAATTTGGATAAATTGGGTTATAAGGGAGATCAATGTTTTTCCTGCATTGCCAACCTCTCCCAAGGATCCACTTGTCACTATTTTGATGTCTAAGTAACAACAGAGGGAATCGCTGTCTTTGAAAGGCAGTTGAGCAAGGATACCTAGTGATTTAGCTTTGGGAAGGTAAATTGTTGTCTCTGTTGTATTTGTTGCTTATAGGCCAGTAGGATAAGGTGTTTCTTTGGTCAATATAGATACTGTGGATGGATGCCGCTGAGTGGAGTTTGGACCTCAAGCCCCAAGCCATGAGGCAATAAGTGTAGTTGTTAAAAATTTAGTCTAGTTAGGTGTATTTGTTTGTGGCTAGAAAGGCCTAAAAAAATTAAATGAATTTGGTTTGAATCTCATCAAGCTGGGTGTAGAACCTCGATTAGGGATTTTGAGTTTTGTGGGTGGAGAGCTGTTGGGTCGACAGCTGCTACAAATGCAAATAGATTTTGTTGTTTTTTATATATGATTTGAGGTTGACAGTATTGATCCGTGACCTTGTGGTCTGTATTTGTCTCACTTTTCCCTACAACTACCTATCTCTCTCTCTCTCAGGTATGTCCATTGTTTCGTTAGTTACTTGTCTGCTAAGAGACAAAGTGTGATCATATTATAAATCTGAGTATAGAAATTAAGGAATGTCTAAACCACATTGTTTTATTCTATTTGTCCATTTATAATATTTTTTCATGTGCTTGACTAATTCTGTTCATACATATCCTAGGTAACTGTAATTGATGGATGTACATAGTGGTGATATGTAGTAATCCTAGCTTGGTTTGGAGAAAAATGGATCATAGCATCAACTGAATGGATATTTAGGTTTGACATTGAGGAATCATACAAAAATGAGTAAACAGAGCTTTGTAATTGAATCACATATCTTGAATCACATATACTTGGAGAAGGCTCAATTGGGTCTTGGGCACAGCTACAGCAGAGCCAATGTGAAATTCAATGTCAAGAGAGTGGATAACATGGTTATACAGGCTATTAGTCTTCTCAAAACCTTGGACAAGGACATCATGAACACCTTCTGCATGAGAGTAAGGTATTGCAAGTTTAAACTTAGTATTGTTTTTACTTTTTTGGGGGTTTTATATGAAACAACATTTAAGATAGTTTAGTCAGGGTCAATTCTAACAGCTTTCAAGTTGAGGTCAATTTCCCATAAGTGTCTTCTAATTCTTTAGTTAGGACTCATGAATCATATTTATACTGAAAGGTAAAAGGATTTGTTTATTAACTTAGATTTATATCATATCCATGATTTCTTGGTCCTCTAAGATGTGTTTTAAAAATCACTATATTTGATATTCCCAAGGAATAAATAAAAATATACATTTGACTAGTCCTGTGAGGACTCAATTGTGTTGGATATTGTTTTGTTGTCCATCATTCAAAAACAAAGAAATTTAAGAAAACTATTAAAAGTATTCCTTACATATTCTCTAGGATACTCAATTTGTCATCAATACAGAATCATCAAAAGAGTCCTAATATCTAAACCAACAATACAACAAGATGAGCATAACCAGTGTCTACATCCCTCAACTATGACTCCGAGCTAATCTGCCATTAAGTGGTTGTTAGTACAAGTCTTTTCTAAATCAGATAGGAAGTGACTTTTCTAAATTCTTGTTTGGTTTAGGTACCCTTTTGTAACAACAAAGTATATTTAGAAAGCTTGTCTACCATTGAGTTGAAATCACATATCTTGAATCACATAGACTTGGGTCTTGGGCACAGCTACAACAGAGCTAATGTGAAATTCAATGTCAATAGAGTGGATAACATGGTTAAACATGATATTAGTCTTCTCGATACCATGGATAAGGACATCAACACCTTCTACAAGAGAGTAAGGTATTGCAAGTTTGAACTTAGTTTTGTGTTTACTTTTTTTGGGGTTTTATATGAAACAACATTTAAGATAGTTCAGTCAGGGTCAATTCTAACAGCTGTCTTTTATACAGGGAAAAATATTAGAATAATGGTGAGGTACCATTACTGGAACACACCCCAATCATGGGAACATACTCAACATACTCATTTTCTGCAGACCTGCAATCCATGACTGAGGAGGAATTGACCGCAAACAATGAACCATGTTGCCCAGAGAAATTTGACAAAATTGATAGCTCTTTAGTGTTTTCTCTCAAATCCATCACTGATTGTTCAGAAACTTGTTGATTCTTCTTGCCTGTAATCTCCAACTCAAGTTTGTTCTCACTTGTATTCTCAAACTCAGCTCACTTGTAAAGACTCTCTCTTTGAGCCCTTTGACACACTCCACATATTAACCTCTGCTCGATCATCTGAGTTGCTTGTCAACTCACCAATGTATAGTCCAAACAAGTTTCCTTCACTGGTAAAATTCTAGGCTAAAACCATGTGGGGGTAAGTGAAATCTTTGTTTTTTTTAAATCGATCAACAAGCGTCACTTTTCTGATGTTGAACCGACACTTTGGTAAACCCGTTCGACGGCCGTGTCACGACTACGACACTTTCTCCCGTCGAACAACCGACGGTTAAAGTGTCGGACTGTGTCGCATGACCAACTCTTCCAGTGTCGGATGGCGTCGGTTATTCAAAACTTTCTGGATAAAATACTGACGACGTCACCATTCATCTGACACTTCTATCCGTCGAAAATTCGACGCTTCAAGCATCAGAATATGTTGGATTTTCGACGGTTTATGCAATTTTGGTTGGCACTTTCGAAGGAAAAACAGTCGAATATGCGATAAAATGGTCTTTCAGATCTTCAACCCACATTAGTAGAAAGTCAAAGATCCAACAATACGCCACCGACGGCCAAAAAAAGTGTATGTGTCGAAAATTCGATAGATAAGTGTCGAATTTCAGACATGCCAGGTGTCGGATTTTGGGTTGAAATTCTGTTGTGGGTGATGGACACTCTCTGGAAAGGTGTCCTATCTTATGATAGTTGTAGCATTGATACTTTGAGTAATCCTTCCTTTTCTTTTGAAAATTCTTCTTTGAAGGTTTATGGTTACCTTCCTTGAATTTTGATTGTTTTCTTCCTTTCGTATGGATGGCTAGAGCCTGATCATCTTCTATGAGTAGAGCTTCTTTTTTATCTACTCTATATTATTCTTGAATGCAATCTTCACATACTATGTCAAACTTCATACTTTCTTTTCTGGCACATAGAGTCTGTATGAATGAGTCCTAAGGTCTAGTGAGATCATTGAGAGAAGTCATAATTAGTTTATGCTCATCAAGGGTGTATCCCACGATATTTTTTAAGGATTATAATATTATACTTAAGTATAGTATTCTAAGTGATTGTTTTGGATTGAAAAAAACATGTTAATATATAGGTAGGTGAATATTAAATATGAAACATAAAATTAACACTGAAATGTGTATATTTTGGCGAATACTATGATAAAAAAAATATTTTATGTAAATATAGGCAATATTAGACACTAAAAATGACCAAATAGCGAATATATTTTTTGAAAAATACCCAAAAAATAGCTAGTTGGCGAAATTTCTCCCCTAAAAATTACCCTGGTGTATCCAATAGCACTTAGTTTTGATTCTCTTTTACTCATCTTGGTTCCCTTTAGTTGATATCTCAAATTAATCTTTCTGTTGTTGTTCCTTCCCTCATACATTCTGGAAAGTGCATCATACATATACTTTGGTGTCTTCTTATATGACACTTGAGGGATCAAGTCGTCTTTAATAGAATCAGAAATGATCCTCATTTCCTTGATTAGGTCTTGTTCATGCTTCTCCTTAGCTTCAACTTCTGTTGGTTCTTCAAATCCATCCTTTATGTACTTCTCAAGGTCATTCCCTCTAATAATGAGACCGATCCTATACTTCCATGCTGATAATTTTTCTATGCCTTCCGGTTTATCCTCAAGCTTAGTGCTTGGGGCCATCCTATCTAGTAGGTTACTAAAAATTGAAATTTATCAAAATTAAAAGCTGAACTTAACAGGATATGCACTTTACTGAGGAAAGTTGGTTGGTCCAAATGATTTCTGGAGATCCCAAATATTCACCCTCAAATCCTGCTTGTGAGGTTGCATCTTTTCAGAATTTATGGTCTGGTTTTCTACAGTTTTCTGGTACACAACCAAACTAGGGTTTGGATTTCATGAAGATTCAACCACCCAAAAAATTTGATCTTGGGCTCAATAAATGCGTTCTAGGGAGGCGTAGCTTTCTATTCCAGCAAATCTTCCAAATTTTAAATTTTGCAGAAACCTTGATTTCTTTTGGAGAGGGAGGAGAGAGAGTTTCACCTTGTGAAAGTTGTCCTATTCAGGATAGCTATGATACCATGTTAAGGATTCATATGCTAGACTATATATCATTAGTGTTCAATCTGAATTCATAATAATAGCATATGCATAATTATTGAAAGAAATACAATCACAAGATAGACACAATATTTATCCTGGGAAACCCTCAGGGGGGAGAAAACCCAACAAAACTTCCTTTGTATAAGATGTATAAGATATAACCCCAAAACATGTAATATCCTCATTACTGTTTTGTCTCTCTCTCACTCCTATGCACTACACAAGGGAGTGAGCATGTGCTCAAATAAGAAGCACAGTTATTCTATTTATATACATTGAGCCAACTGGCCTTTACCCTAAACAAGACGGCCCCACTAAAGTATTCAAGCTGACTTCACTTAGGAAGAATCAAAATAGTATTTTATATTATTCATTAGGATACTAATGACCTGAATTACAATGGAGGCTTTACCTCATGACTCTCTGATGACCAATTACAATAGTAACACCCTGACGGAGGAATAATAACATCTCCCTTGGTTACATCAGTAAAATACATTTAGAATATCCTTTGAAGTTACAATATTTCAACATCATTTTGTACCCAACTAGACACCATATTTTATCAACACTTGGTGAGAATGCTTGATGTCTAATCCTCTGCTACCTTCATTTATTGTAAAAACATTTAGGCATTGACATGATTTTTTAATTATTCTAATGGTTGTCATTGTTGGAGACATGAATCGAACTTTATGCATTGCACATCACCTTTAAATGCAATATGGAACTTATGTGATGATGAACTCGAAAAGTGGACAAGCACTTGCTTGGACTTAAACATTTATCTCAGTATTTCAAACTATAGGATCGAAGTGTGAATGGAGTTATCACCTAAAATTACAAAGGTCTAATCTAGGTGTTAACAAAAACCCTCTCTATTTCTTTAAAGGGTGATAAATCAATGGAAAAGCACATGCCTTATGAGTAGAATGTTGGTGGTTCGATTCCTCCATGCCCTACCCAAATTAACATGATATTGTACTTTGTTTTTAGGAAGATGATATTTAGGTTAATTTATTATAGTAGAAATCCATTTACTTTATACATTTTTTATATATTGTATCGACGGAGAAAAAATTCTTAGTCTTGGGAGAGAAAAATAAGCCTTGTAAGGAGAGTTCTAAGGAGATTTCTTTTCTTGAAGTCTTGATAGAGTTGTCCTCTTTCCTGTCATGTGTTTTGAAGCACCGCTATCAATAAGTCATGTATCTTCTCCATGTGTTATAGACCCAGAGAGTGCAAATAATAATACATATTCATCTACATCTTCTTATTTTGTTAGTCTCTTTTGAGGTATTTCTTCCTCATCCTCATCTTCATCTAGATGAGCATGATGTCTCTTATTGTTGTTCATCTTCTTTGGTGATGGACACTCTATCGAAAGGTGTCATATATTATGACATTTGTAGCATTGATACTTTGAGTAATCCTTCATTTTCTTTTGAAACTTCTTCTTTGAAGGTTTATGGTTACGTTTCTTGAATTTTGATTGTTTTCTTCCTTTAGTATGGATGGCTAGAGCTTGATCATCTTCTCTGAGTAAAGCTTCTTTGTTATCTACTATATCTTCTTCTTGAATGCAATCTTCCCATACTATGTAAAACTTCATACTTTCTTTTATGGCATAGAGAGTCTGTATGAATGAGTCCCAAGGTCTAGTGAGACCATTGAGAGAAGTCATAACTAGTTTATCCTCATCAAGGGTGTATCCAATAGCACTTAG
Organism: Pseudotsuga menziesii; assembly: GCA_001517045.1. Classification (NCBI taxonomy): domain Eukaryota; kingdom Viridiplantae; phylum Streptophyta; class Pinopsida; order Pinales; family Pinaceae; genus Pseudotsuga; species Pseudotsuga menziesii. Next base: position 190,889 of record LPNX010617884.1, on the reverse strand, counting down.
TTTTGATTCTCCTTTACTCATCTTGGTGCCCTTCAGTTGAGATCTCAAATTCATCTTTTTGTTGTTTTTCCTTCCCTCATACATTCTGGAAAGTGCATCATACATCTACTTTGGTGTCTTCTTAGATGACACTTGAGGGATCAAGTCATCTTTAATAGAATCGGCAATGATCCTCATTTCCTTGATTTGGTCTTCTTCATGCTTCTCCTTAGCTTCAACTTCTGTTGGTTCTTCAACTTAATCCTTTATGTACTTCTCAAGGCCATTCCCTCTAATAATGAGACCGGTCCTATACTTCCATGCTAGGAAGTTTTCTATTCCTTCCAGTTTATCCTGAAGCTTAGTGCTTGGGGCCATCCTGTCTAGTAGGTCACTAAAAGTTGAAATTTCTCAAAATTAAAATATGAACTTACCAGGATATGCACTTGATTGAGGCGAGTTGGTTGGTCCAACTGATTTCTAGAGATCCCAAATATTCACCCTCAAATCCTACTTGTGAGGTTGCAGGTTTTCATAATTTATGGTTTTGGTTTTCTACAGTTTTCTAGTTCAGGGCCAAACTAGGGTTTGGATTTCATGAATATTCAACCACCCAAAAAAGTCAATCCTGGGCTCAATAAATGCACTCTAGGGAGGCATAACTTTCTATGTAATCAAATCTTCCAAATTTCAAATTTTGCAAAAACCTTAATTTCTTCTAGAGAGGGAGGAGAGAGAGTTTCACCTTGAGAAATTTGTCCTATTTAGGCTAGCTATGATACCATGTTAAGGTTTCATATGCTATACTATATATCATTAGTGTTCAATCCAAATTCACAATAGTATCATATGCAGAATCATTGAAAGAAACACAATCTCAAGATAGACACAATATTTATCCTCGGAAACCCTCAAGGGGAAGAAAACCCAACGAAACTTCCTCTATATAAGATGTATAATATATAACCCCAAAACGTGTATTCTCCTCCTTAATTTTTTGTCTCTCTCTCATTCCTATGCACTATGCAAGTGAGTGAGTATGTGCTCAAATAAGAAGGACAATTATTCTATTTATACACATTGAGCCAACTGGCCTTTACCCTAAACAAGTCGACCCCACTAAACTATTTGGGCTTACTTCACCTAGGAAGACAGAAAATAGTATTTTATATTATTCATTAGGGTACTAATGACCTGACTTACAATGGAGGCTTTACCTCATGACTCTATGTTGACCAATTACAATTAGTAAGACCCTAACAGAGGAATAATAACATCTCCCTTGGTTACATCAGTAAAAAACATTTAGAATATCCTTTGAAGTTACAATATTTCAACAACATTTTGTACCCAAGACACCATGTTTTATCAGCACTTGGTGAGAATGCTTGATGTCTGATCCTCCGCTACCTTCATTTGTTGTAAAAACATTTAGGCATTGACATGATTTTTTTAATTATTCTAATGTATGTCATTGTTGGAGACATGAATCAGCCTTTCTGCATTGCATGTCACCTTTAAATTCAATATGGAATTTATGTGATGATGAACTCGAAAAGTGGACAAGCACTTGATTGGCCTTAAACATTTATCTCATTATTGCAAACTATAGGATCGAAGTGTGAATGGAGTTATCACCTCTAATTACAAAGGTCTAATCTAGGTGTTAACAAAAGCCCTCTCTATTTCTTTAAAGGGTGATAACTCAGTGGAAGAGCACATTCCTTATGAGCATAATGTTGGTGGCTCGATTCCTCTATTCCCTACCCTAATTAACATGATATTGTACTTTGTTTTTAGGAATATGATATTTAGGTTAATTTATTATAGTGGAAATCCATTTGCTTTATACATTTTTTATATATTGTATCGAGGGTCGAGAAAAAAGTATTAGTCTTGGGAGAGAAAAATATTTGCATAGATTTAAATTTTATAGTGTTTCTAGAGAGAGATTTTTTGGTATCTAGAGTTTGAAAAACAAATTTATAAATTTATAAATATTAAATTCCAAATGCTCCACCATATTTAACTTAATTAGGATTGGGTGTAATCTTTGTCTTTAACAAGAAATAATGTTCACATAATGGTTGGTATGATCACAATTCCAAACCTATGAGAATCACTGCATCCTCATTGACATGGGTAGAATCATAACAACATGAGTAAAAAAGTGGTGACTTCTATTAGAAATTACAACTGCATTTGGAACAATCGTCTTTCTTCTAATGATGTTCATAATAGTTCGTTAATGAGAGAAAGGTGAATTATGTAATTGGAAAAAATAATGGTTGTATAAGAAGACAAGAAAAACTTGTATTGTCTTTTCTTATCAACACGTGCAATTAGTACCTATTCATAATATTCCACTTATGATTCTATGCGATCTAATTTTTTTTTAAAATTTTATTATGTTTCAACAAAAACTAGGCCTCTTTGTTGTATTTGGTTGGATGTGTAGATTCCGACCTTAGGTGATGCAAAGTTGATCCAGCTCACTTCTTTGCTTGGAAATTTTCCCTTTAAAAATTTCCTCTATTTGCAGGACAATATATGATGCATCATTGCTTAGATTCTACTATTTTCTTGGCCATATTCTCTTCAAAAAGTGCCTATGTATCTGTGGATCAAAATTTCATTAAACCTAACCTAACCATTATATAACTAAGCTATTCCAATTGGAGTTTGCCACACTCAAAGCTCAAAATTGAGAGAAAAGGAAAGCACAAAGTTATATAGTTTCTTTTTCATTATTCTTGAACTACTTTAATTTGTTTAAATTCATCAATTTTAGAAAATAAACGATAAGTTTTAAAATCACTCGAAAAAACCTTTCTTATAATTGTAGAAATACAAAAGCCATGAATTTATATCCAAGAGTAAAACATCAATGAGAAACCCTTAAAATTAACTAGAAAAGTAATTCAAATTATGTGTATGGCAAATTTCTTTAAACATTTTGCATGTTACTTCAGTTTTTGTAGCCAAAGTAGTTCTTTTTAATTTCCTTGTTAAAAAAATTGTGAAACTCTGCTTTAGAGTCATTAGGTGTATCAAGACTATGGTATTTGATATATTTAACTTTAACAAGTCATTTCCATTTCATTGATAGTTAATGGATTTTGCAACAAAATTATGGACATTACAACCTACAATTCATTCGATAGTAGAAGTTAAGTTTTCTGCATTTAATGAATATAAAAAAGATTTAAAAATTTCAATGTCAATAAAGTTCTCATAATAGAATTTCTTCCATTTGTGCTATATTATTTTTCTATATAACATAATTTAATAGTACAAATACTTCTAGGTCTACTTTGGTGACCTTGAATATAGATAAAGAACCTCTTGCAATGAAGCATGCAACTATGTGTGTAACTTTATTGGATTATTCCTATTAATATATCTCAATGTCTCAATGATCTTAACATTTATAAAATTAGGGATATTCATATATTCATCATGATTTATGGCATATCCATCTAGTTCTAATTGAGATGTAATATTTCCTTTTGAATTGTTGAATATGAAAATTTAATTTGAAGCAATAAAAAATATTAATTGAGAAAATAGTTCCTTGAATTGATTTCCAAATTTCATGGAATAGTTCTTTGAGTTAATTTTTCTAGATTTAATGGAATATATTATTTAAATATTTACAAAAAAATCAATGTTTATGAAGTCCTTGTAATAGATTTTTTTCAAATTTAATGAAATATGTGTTACTTGTGTCAATGGTGGTTTCTCCTTGTTGAGTCCAGTTTATGCCCAAGCATGGGTGAATAGTTTATGGCTCTGTAATATGTCTCCCATCCTATCAGTAAGTTGAAATTAGCACAAATTCATATGCAAAAATGTCCACATTTCCAAGCTATGGCGTGACTAGTTTCCATGTGTTGGTTTCCCAATTCAATGGAGTTGTATATCTGAATTGTGTTGAGTATTTGGTCTCATTTTATATGATGTTGGCGGACATTGATATTATTTTAATGGTATACATTTATTATTCTCTTTTTTGAACCATTACATATACAATTTATGAGTCAAACTTAAGCTATTACATGTCATTTCCCTTAAGCAAATATCACTGAATATATGCATTCAAATATGAAGCTTTACATCTCTATCGTATGAATAATAACCACACCAAATTATAGTAAATTAATTATAATATCAGTCCCCATAATCTTTTTGACAATTTGGGAGGTTCACATAGGAGTTGGAGAGCCATTTCCTCTCACACCCTAGGTGGAATTGCACCACAATTTACTAGTAATTTTACCATTTTTGCTAATGACCCCAAAATGAGTTGCAGATGTCTATAACATATTATAAAGTGACCAAAGAATCCATTGAGTGGTACTAATACTCACCATATAATTCTCTACCAAATTTGATGCCCTCTTCTTCCATTCAAAACCCTTAGAGTCAATACAATTTTTCCCCAAATTCTTCCTTTGTTTGGAATTTTAAAATTGGGACATTATAGTGGTATCATAGCATGATATTAGCACCCTTTAGAGTTCTATATTTATGTTTCCTAATGGTGACCTAACTCCATTAAAAAAATATATTGAAGACATTAACAGTGGAAGAGAAGGTAGTGGAGAAGTTAGTTCTTTTTACAAAGAGATTACGTCAAAACTACGATTGGGAGATATGGATGATAAGGGGGATAATGAGGAACTTAAAACATTCATTAGGGAATCTATGGAAGGTATGAATAAACATCTTATGCAAGGTTTTGAATTGTTGTCTAACCAACTTTGGGGCAACTCAACACCCAAGAGTAGTAGTACTTCACCTCATGATGAGAAGAAGAACTTAGAAGGAAGAAACTATGCTTCACATGTCAACAACCTTGGGTTCAGGTACATAAGTTTGCAAATGGGAAGGCATACTACATTGAATTTTTCTCGGAAGATAAGGGAGAGGGGGAGGTGGAAGAATCACAACTTCCATCCCAATAAGAGGGGTATGAAACATAAGAAGAAGAACATCCTACTCCTAAAACAGGAAAAATTGCAGTATTCTCAGGTGTACTTAGATTTCACACCCTGAGGCTCAAGCGTAACATCCAAGGCCAAAAGGTTATGATTCAAGTGGATGGAGGAGGCACTCATATCTTCATAGATGCAGCCTTGGTGGAGAGGATAAAGTTACAAGATGAAACTTTAAATGGTTTCACAGTTGTCATTCAGGTAACAATTCTATAAATTGCACTAAATGGATTCCAAAGCTTCAAGTTACTATAGGAAATCATACTATCACTGACAATTTCTATGAAGTGAATTTGGCTGATACAAATGTGGTTTTGTAATTCCAATGGTTATATTTGTTATAGGAGAATATAGTGAACTATCAAGTCCCTGAAATGATGTTAAAAAATTTTGGAGGGAAACCCATCTTGTTGAGGGGAATGTACACTTACCCAAATCAAGTGGTGTCCTCTCATAGTATGAGGTATATCTTAAGTCATGGAGACATAGAATGGGCTTCTAAATGTTTAATTACATATTATAAACATCACTTAAAGGTTTTCAAGAATCCTAAGGATATAGAGTAGTTATTGAGTAAGTATAAGAGGGTTTTTGGAGACCTTCCCCCAGGAATACCACCAAGCAGAGGGGTGGAGCATATCATTGAGTTAGAGATAGGAACACAACCTATAAAAATGAATCCCTATAGGAATCCAAAAAGGATTCAAGATGATATTGAGGAGGGCATTAAAAAACTTTTGGAGTTGGGTCTCATAAGGCCGAGTTCAATCCCATGTGCTTCTTTAATTGTTATGGTAAAGAAAAAGGATGGAAGTTTGAGGATGTGCATTAATTTTATAGATTTGAATAAGAAGACAGTGAAGAGTGGATATCCCATCCCAAGGATTGATTATCTCATGGATGAGCTCCATGGATACAATTTCTTCTCTAAGATTGACCTTAGATCTGGTTATCATCAAATTCGAATGAGGGAAGAAGACATACAAAATACCGCTTCCAGATGCAACTATGGTCACTTTGAGTTTGTTTCCATGCCTTTTGTTTTGACAATTTCTCTTACCACATTCCAATCATCCATGAACAATATCTTCCACACGCAAATTCGTAAGTTTGTACTAGTTTTCTTTGATGGCATTCTTATTTATATTAAAACATGGAAGGAACATTTGCATGATCTAGAAGTGGTAATAAAAATTCTTCATGATCAATCTTTGTTTGCTAAGATGCCAAAATGTGAATTTAATTTGAAAGAAATGTTGTATATTGGACACATCATTGGTCAAGATGGTGTGCAGGTGGATATGAAAAAAATAAAATACATTATAGAATGGTCTCGTCCCAAAAATATCACTGAATTGAGAGGATTCATTGGAATTTGTACTTACTATAGGAATTTTGTGAAGGGGTTATCCCAAATTACTTCACCTCTCACTGATTTGAAAAAGAAAGATACTTTCCAATGGCATGAAGGGGTTGAAAAATATTTCCAAAGAATGAAAGAGGTAATAAGCAAGTGTCCTATTCTATCCTTGCCTGATTTTTCTAAACCATTTCTCTTGAAATGTGATGCATCAAGAGAAGGAATTGGAGTAGTCTGAAAGCAAGGACAACACCCAATATATTTCAAGAGTAGGAAGCTACAACTAGATGAGAATATTTACTCTTTTTATGATAAAGAAATGTTAGCCATCATGCATGCTTTGATCAAGTTTAGGCAATACTTGGCGGGAAACAAATTTGTGGTCAAAACTGACCATAACAGCCTAAGGTACTCCCTCACTCAAAAGGATCTAAATGAAAGGTAGAAAAAGTGGGGGGAAAGATTCAAGAATATAAATTTGATATTGAATATGTGAAGGGAAAGAATAATGTGGTAGTTAATTCCCTATCTAGAATACCTTATATTTCTCTAATGGATGTAGCATAAAATTGGAAAGCCATATTAGAAATAGAACATGCCAAGGATAAGTTTTCTTGTGAAATTTTTTATGGGACTAACCATGATGATAGTTATAAGGTGTTGGAAGGAATCATATATTATCACGTCCCCACCCTTCTACCAGAGAGAGGATGTGACTATGTTGCTATCAATCTAGGCAATCTAAGCCCCATAACGTAATATAAAATGCATTGAACTTAAAAACATACACAGATTTGTAAAACATGCAATATACAACGGAAGGAATTACATTTCGTTCAAGCAATCAACACATTAGACATGTTCATCATATTTCATCAAGCAAATACAAATGCAGATATTAACACAAGATATACTTATCTTGAAAGAATTTTTTCCCACAACGAGCTATGCCGCTGCAACGTTTCACCCAACCATAGGCTTGTGTGCTCATCAATCTCTCAGCAACACTGCCACCCTCGAGCTGGGCATGATTCCCACAAGGAATAAGGGAACACTAGAAGGCTCACACATAGCCAAAGGTATATCAAAATTTAGCCAAGCCAAACACAGTTGGGTTTATCAGGCTACTAGGGAGGTGGAAGGTTGAATTGCTAAGCTAGTGAACTCAACCATAGAGCTATGGACACTTGCACCAGATTTGGCTTAACTTCTAAACATCTACACACCCAACACAAGGAAGAATTCCCTTGTCTACCACACATTCACTTAGGATATTCCTTCCATTCCAATGTTATTCACGGTGTGCAAGGAAGAAAACAAACCCCTCTAGATATACCTATGAGGTTCCTTCTTACACTAGGTTTATCAAGCTAGTTCAAACCCAATTCCACTCCGAACCAGTTCAGATCAAGAAAAATATGCACACATAGCAAGATACAAAATTATGGGTTGAGGAAAAATGGTTTTGGTAGCAAAACGAATTGCCAAAATGGGTAAAAACAACCCCCTAACAGCAATTTGATTTCCAAAAACATTTATGGCCTTCACGTGGGAAAAACAGACTCAACAACACCCCAAAAATTGTGGGTCTATTCTCCCACTCATTGTGCAACACAAAAACGGTTTGTCCCTTCTGGTAATGAGGATAAACAACAACAAAAACATCACGAAAAGATCCTAGCCACTGAGCTTTCCAAAAATGACTTCCCAGCCATGGGGAAAATGAAAAAACATGCAAAAATGTGGATGGGGAATGCATAGCAAATCCAAAAACGTGAGAGAGGAGAAATACATGAATGCATGAGGGAATGGGTAGATGTTTTTAGGTTTTTACTTGCCCAAGGAGTCAAAACACATTTTTCAAAAATGGGTGCTCTGTCCAATTCAATTTTTGCCTATACTCTTTCCATTCCCATGCAAAAACCACCTCAACCAATTTCTGGAAGAAATAAATGATTGGGGAAAAAGACAAGAAATGGGTAGTTGACAGTTTTGATGGGTTCTCCCTTTGACATTTGGATTTTCCCCATTGGCTCAAAAGTTTGAATATTCCTGCTCCCCTTATCCCTAGGAAATCATGCCCCCACCTATTTAATGTTGCATTGACATAGATGGTTGTGGGTATTTTCATTAAATTGCATATTTACATTATCTCCAAAGTTATAATGTGCCTGGCTAGCACGAAATACCATCGGCAACGATTTTTACTTGCCAAAACATAAAACACTAAATCAATGGTGGGGATTTTGCGTTTAGCTCCACACCATGATTAAATACAATATTTACATCATATACATTTTTAATGAAAACGGGGTCAAAACCTGGGTGTTACATTCCCCTCCCCCTTTCAATAGCATTGTCCTCAGTGATTTACAAAATTGAACAAAAATGCCACACTGGCACTTCCCTCAGTGCTCCGCAGAATTAAACAAAAATGGATGTGCCAATCTCATGGAATCCTCTAGTGCCCACGTAGCCTCTTCAGGACCGCAGTGATTCCATTGCACCTTTACCTGTCCGTTGGAGGAGCTAGTCAGTAATCCGGCTAAGTCGATCAGCCAACTAATTGGAGATTAGGTCGGCAGCAAAAGGTCGTGTAGGTTGATCGAACCGATAGGTAGTTATATGTAACTGTTTGTAAATCATATATATTAGGCTATTGATCTAGATGAGAACGTGGTTCAGTTCTTTGTTTGTATGGACCCTTTTAATATAGTATAATCTATTATTCTACATCTATGTTCTTGTCTCTTGTGTCTGCTATGTCTGTATGATTTTAATGTGTATTATTGGTAACCATCTATGATTCGTGAGATTACAACATTGGTTCCATTGTGGGTAGTACATATCTGAGATGAATACAAGCAGATGATATCAGAACAGGAGATTAAGAAATGGTGGGAGTGTAAGATAGAAAATTATTTGTAGAATTATGCACGGAGAAACAGATTAATGACTACTCAGGAGACGAAAAGTTTCTTCACCGAAGCCCAGAGAAGTTCATAGAATCAGTACCCCGGCTTTTGAAAAATCCGGAAGCGACTAAGGACCAATAGCTATTATAGGAACTGATTCAAGGGGAAAGAAAAAACCTATCAGAGTGGTTTGAAAATATCATCGACGAATTCTGCAAGGAGCAATATATAAAAGAAACAACTTCAGTAGAAACCATTTAGAAGAAAATCTATATAGACCTTACTGAGCAGTTCCTATGCTCCTTACCAACCTTGTTGTTCAAATTCCTGATAGAAAAAGGAGTGCGTCATATCATCGAACCTCGTCCATCACTACATGAACTAACACCAAATTTTAACTGGGCAGAAAAACAAAGGAAGTGGGAGAAATTCATTGCCGAAAGGGAGTGGGAATATTTCCAAAGCAGGTAAACAGAACTATCCGATTTTTATAGAGAGTCAGGTAGGCCATGGGGGTGTAGCTGGTCATATGCCAGGGTAAAGTAAAGAGGATTCTAGTCGACTAAAAAGAGATACCATCACCAATGATGAAAACTCAACCTAAAAATGAAATCGAATGGATAGTGACACACAAAGGTACGGTGGATTTACAGAAAATAGAGAGAGAGAAGAGGATGAAAAGAAGGGAAGAAAGAAGAGAAAGGGATATAGCACTACAAAGAGGAATGAGTACTAGGGTGACAGACCAAGAAATAAATCTTCCAGAGTCGGGTCATGACCGACAAGAAGAAGGCATGGATGAAGAGGCATCACCCATGGAAGAAGACTTGTGGATAGAGCAACGAGAAGCTCTCCAAATAAAACTTCCCCAAGAGATAAGACCTCTGTCTCCAATGAATTCGAGTACCAGGATGCAAGCCATTGTAAAAGAAGATTTAAGACTAAGAACTGGTGAGTTTGGTATATGGAGCCGACTAGACGACGAAGTAAATGATGTTAATCATCTAGTAATCCATCGACCAGAGGAAGGAAACTGGGTCACATTCCAGGTGTACCCTTCCAACCGAAGTATCCACTTACTTTACCCGACACATGAAGGAGCACCCCCCCTACCAAATATAGCTTTGAAGAATACAGAATAGTCAGACCTATAGACAAATAATTGCAGTTGGACATTGACAGGAGAAGTCGACCCCAACCGACTGCTTGTTGGAGAAGAAATGACTAACAAAACAACCGACGAAATGAAAGTTTAGTTGACAACAACTCTACACAAAAAGACAAGAAAAATATCCCACTACCCCACCACCACCACCTCCTAAAGAAGACAGCAACAGTGAATCCGACATGGGTCACGAATCAACGCATATCCCTCTATACGAGGGCGACGAATATCCTCGACGACATTGGTTCGTCTGTGAGTCGACATGGGAGGCAAATCAGGTCATAACTAAAGATAGACAGATCGAACAGTTCACTGGTGCCTTGAGGAAAAGAGCACTAATGTGGTACATGACCTTTACTAAAAGAACCCCTCAAGCATCCAAAGCAAAAATTAAAAATCAATTTTTGTCATTTTTTAAAACCCCAGATGCAAAACATCTGGCAGCTAAAAAGTTGAAAACAACATCGCAAAAGCCAACAGAATCTATCCGAGAGTATGACAAACATTGGAAAGACCTTCTCATCCAAATGGATTATGTAATTGATGAGAAACTATTAATTCAGTGGTTCATTGCATGTCTATCACAGAAAATTCGGTGGCACATAAGCATGGAGACGTTCAAAACATACAAAGATGCATTTACTAAAGCTCTACAAGTGGAGATGGAAAAATATTTCCCAGCATATCCTATGGATACTAGACTGGAAGAACAACTTGAAATCATGCAAAAATCATTGAAAGAGCTAAACCTTAAGAATCAGGATGTCTGGTACACAAAATGCTCAATGGTAGGACACTCAAAAGATACATCTACCAAGAACATGGAGAACACACAACAAAATATTTCCCGTATAACATGGAAAATGGTAAAGCATATTGGTGTGCTATCTGTGAAGTAAAAAGTCACACCACGACCGACTACCACCTAAACTTAAAAAATCAACAAAACTACCAAGCAGTCTACCGGACAAGCACAGCCGCTCAGAACAATGATAACAATCAGCGAAGCAATGCTCAAAATGAACAAAATAATCAAAGATACAAAGGTCGTCGATATGAGCGCCGGTTCGACAACTGACACGGAGGATATGGAGGTCGAGGTCGATTCTCTGGGAATTGTGAAAACTGACCACGTCGGCCCATCCAATGTTTCATGTGATACAAAGAAGGTCATCGATATGCAGACTTCCCATACAAGGACAGAACCGATTTAAAATTTTGTACTAGCTGTGGAGTTGGGGGTCACTCATTAGAGGATTTCCCCACTATGCTTGATAAAATCAATAAAAATAAAAATGTTAATGTCTTGTCGTGTGTTCAAAAACATGATGTAATCAATACAAAGAATCTGTATATAGTAACCCGACAAGGGACAAAAATTGGGAGTGATAACCCACGTATAAGCAAAATAAAATAAAAGAATGATTATCCTAACCCAGCTAAACAAAAACAACTGTATAAAGATGCAACGAATATATTTAAATAATTTGCTTGGCAGGAAGAAGTTGATGATAGTCGACAAAGCACAGTTAAAGAATTAATACGTTTAGTACAAGATGATAAAGTGGTATCTCAATTCATTGACTTGTTATATAAAGTAAAACACAACAATAATACAGAAAAACAAACAAAAAATATATGCAGTCTAAACCAGAAGGACAAAAGTGATGCCGACCCACTTGACGACCTAGAAATTGAAGGGTACCATGTCTGACAAGTTGTGCTCGACTTCGAATCACAAGTAAACATTATGAATCGCGACACTTGGGAACAATTGGGTAGACCTCGACTATATGAGTCAAGAATATACCTGAAATTAGTCGATAAAGGTCTGATTGAACCTATTGAAGTTTGGAGAAATGTTGACACGACAATAAAAGGAATATTGACCAAAGTCGACTTTGAAATTATTGACCCTAAGGAAGGATCCAGTTCCTTTCCAGCGTTAGTAGGTCGACCTTGGGGAAGAAAAATGAAAGCATCGATATTCTTAGACAAGGAAAGGATAAAACTAAAAGGGAATGGACAAAAAGTCATAGTACCTGTCCATCCATCCCAAGGAGAACCTTGGATAGAACCTATTGATGAAGAAGTTGACATCCGACAATTATATCAAATACAAAACAATGAAGACTACACAAAAACCTATGTCTATGGTGAACTTCACTTAGGCAATCAAGATTCAGTAGGATACAACTCAGAGGCAGAATTATATGATTGGGAAGTTGAGAACTACAAAGCACAAGAAAGAGGTTGTTGGACTATTCAAATAGTACAGAAGAAACCAGTCCAACAATGCTTCTTGGTGTCCATCATCCCAAAAATATTTGAAAAGAAAACCAGGGAATATCCTACCCTAAAACCAGCAAATGTAAGTATCAAACAAATCCCAAGATACAAAGAAAGAGAATCACCAGTTATGCATATAGAACAAGTATCCAGAAACATTGGTGAACATGGCCAACTACAAAGGTTAGTGGAAACCTTCATAGGACAAGATCCTAGATTGTGGGATACCCATCAATCAAGATTGCAGAAATGGACAACAGCTTTGACTTACTTTATAGAAAGATTCGGAGGAAAAAGGTTAACCAATCAAGCCCAAATACCTATGTTCATTCAAGGGCAGGATCCAGAAGACCACATAAGAATATGTGAAAAAGAATGGAAAATACTTGGGTATAAGGATGAACGTACATGGCCACACCTGTTTCCATCGACGTTATCTGACTTACCATACAAATGGTACAAAATGGAAGAATCTCGGGGTGAAACATTCCTATGGCATGAAATTAGAGAGAATTTTATCAAATACTTCAGCTTTATACCACAAGATTAAAAGTTAGTTGAAACTGCAAAACAAATCAAGGAATTTATAGAACCGACCGAAAACAAAACCCTAACACAAAATCATGACTGACCAACAATAAACTGCAATAACATACAAACCAAGACAACACCACAGTCGACAAGACTACAAATGGAAAATGAAAATATGGAAGAGAAAATCTTTCGATGGAAATCATACCATTCAAAAACAACAAAACCAATTCGCACAGTACTAAAAGTCGAGACAGTCGACAAAGAAGACACCGACCGAATGACTGCAGCAGACTTTCTTGCTACATTTTCACAGTTTAAAGAAGGGAGCCGACCAATCAATGAATCAAAATCACTAGAATGATTAGATGCTAAAGTGAAAACTAAATAATTTGACATCTCAAATGATGGTTGACCAAAAATGGCAAAAATTGGAGACTACTGGAGTGAAGAATAAACAACAGAAATAGTAAACTTACTAAAAGAATTCCAGGATGTATTCACTAGAGACTAGAAAGATCTCAAAGTTCTAGTCCATAAAATGGTTGAAATGAAGATCGACATTAAACCCGATGTCTGACCTGTAAATAAGAGGCCATATAAATTAGCTCATAAATACAAAGAAATAGTCAAGAAAGAGATTGATAATGTGCTTGCTGCAGGAATTATTTACCCTATTGACCAATCGGAATGGGCAAGTCCAATAGTTGTTCAACCAAAGAAACACGATCCAACCAAGCTAAGGATCTATGTCAACTTTAGAGACTTAAATAAAGTTACATTAACAAACCCATTTCCAACACCTTATGCAAATCAAATATTAAATGAGGTCGTAGGACATGAATGCTACTTGTTTACAGATGGATTCTCAAGTTATAACTAGGTACCAATAGCCAAATAATATCAAAAAAAGACAACATTCGTATGTGAATTTGGCTCATTTGCTTATAGGGTTATTCCTTTTGGACTAAAAAACGCACCTGCAGTGTTTTCGAGAATTGTGGTCAAAACATTTCAAGAATATATTTATAAAACAATGGAAGTATATTTCGATGATTGGACAATATACTCTATGCTGAAATATCACTGCAAATGGATAAGGCTCATGTTGGAACGATGCTGACAAATCCAGTTATCTCTAAACATAATGAAATGCATATTTCTAACCCCTATAGGGATACTATTAGGACACATTGTATGCAAAGAAGGCATCAAGGTTGAGTTTGCAAAAATAAAAATTATCCTCGACTTAAAACCACCAGTGAACCCAAAAAAAGTCAGGGTACTACTTTGTCATACAGGATATTACAGGAAATTCATAAGATACTATTCAGACATGACCTATCCATTGGAAGAACTATTAAGAGAAGAGAAGGATTTTGACTGGGTAGAGGAATGCAACATATCATTTGAAACAGTAAAAAGGAAGCTAGTCGGAGCACCCATTCTAAGATTTCCAAATTGGTTGACCAAATTCCATGTACACATTGACGCATCAGGCCTAGTAGTAGGAGCAATCCTAACTCAACCAGGGGATGATAAAATGGACTACCCTATAGTTTAAAATAGTAGAAAACTAAATAAAGTAGAAAGAAACTACTCGACGATAGAGAGAAAAGCATTAGGAATGGTTTTTGCACTACAGAAGTATCGACATTACCTACTATCCAACCTGTTCATCTTTTATACCGACCACCAAGCACTAAAATACCTTGTAAATAAACCCTTACACCATGGGAGAATTTGTTGTTGGCTACTTCTATTCCAAGAATTTGAATTCGAAGTCGTTGTCAGACCAGGAAAATGAAATGTCGGACTCAACCACCTATCATGAATTGACACAGGAGAGGAACCGACAGGAGTTGAAGATGACCTACCGGATGCACATTTATTTCGAATAGAAGTAGTCCCAGTAGAATTAGAGAAAATAGCTCAATTCTTAGAAGATGGACAAGCACCAAAGGGCATGATCACGAAGAAGAAACAAATCTTAGCCATGAAAGTTGCACCATATAGCCTCATAAATGGATTCTTATATAAAATGGGCCTGGACGAATTCCTCAAAAGATGCGTATTAGAACATGAAAGAAATAATATTATGTATGAAGCACATTATGGACCGGCGGGAGGACATTTTTAAGCAGACACAACTGCCAAGAAAATCCAACAGTCAAGGTTATGGTGGCTGACACTTTACAAAGACTGTAAAAAGTTTGTAAACCAATGTGACAAATGTCAATGACTTGGTCGACCTCTACCTAGTACAGAACTACCCTTGATATCAGTAAACCCAAGTTTGACATTTGAAATTTGGTCGATCGACTTCATAGGAACATTCCCCATACCATCAAAAAGAACAGGTGCAAGGTACATAATAACTGCAGTAGAGTATGTAACCAAGTGGGCAGAAGTAGAACCAGTCGACACATGTTCCAGTGAGATAGCTACTAAATTTATTTATGAAAATATAATTACCATATTTGGATGTCTAATAACCCTAATCCATGACCATGGTTCACACTTTATTAGTAAAATCATTAAAGCACTAACATATCAATTCAAAATTGACCATTGACTTAGTACAGCTTATTACCCTCAGTCGAATGGAGCAATTGAGGTGTTAAACAAAACATTAACAAAATGCCTAACAAAAATCTGTAACACCGACAAAGATGACTGGGACGAGGAGATACTTGAAGTACTGTGGGCTTACAGAATAGCATACAAGCATTCAATAGACCAAACACCATTTTGACTAGTCTATGGACAAGAAGCAGTTGTTCCACTACATTTTCGATAGCAAACACCTATTATAGCAGAAATTTTACATGTCGATGTTGAACAAGAAATGAAGGACTGACTGATGCAATTAACCAAGCTAGAAGAACACCGACTAATTTCTCTACAACACCAAGAAATCAAAAAACAACAGCAGAAGCCATGGCATGATCGCAATATCAAAAATAAAAACCTGTCGATAGGGGACCTTGCCCTACTATACAACAGTCGAGTAAAAGGAAAACCCAAAAAGATACATACATAATGGATGGGACCCTACGTTGTCGAAGAGATTCATGTCAATGGATCAATCAGACTAAAAACGTTACAAGGCATAGTACTTCGGAAACTTGTTAATGGTGACCGAATAAAACGGTACAAAAATTAAAACAAGTCTAAAATATATATATATATATAAAGGCCATAACTATTAGAGAAAAACTATAAAAATACAAATATAAAAAAAACAGAACCAACACCCATAACCCAAAATGACAGGAAACCAGCGCTTCGACAGCCGACATCAAACCCATCACATACCACCATCGACCACTCACATGATTGACATCGACCAACGACCTCGAAGGTCAAATCATGCCTTCATGACTATGGTCAGAATGAGCGCCAAAATCAAATCACCATTAATGCAAACCCTAGTGACCACGCAAGACCATCACTTCTGCCATTAATACACCCATCGACAGAAACATCAAATGCCCCACCTATAAATACCAGACCAGAAAAAGACCATGTATAGTATTTTGAAGAGAGAGAGCAATTCAACAAATAAAAAATTGAGCACCGAGAACCTATAAGAAAATTTGAACAAAGAACCGACGAAATGGAACCAAAACAAACCAGAGTCGTAGCAAAAACAAAGGAACTACAATCTGCTAAAACCCCATTAATGAGGAGGTTAAGAAACATAAAGAAGGCCAAGGTACAAGAGACCTCATGGGAGAAAACATGGGCCAAAAATAAGGAATGGGCCTATGTCGACAAGAAACCGACACAAGCAATGGAGAAGGTAAATCGCAACTCTATCATGCACTACATGAACACACTGTTCATCGCAAGTTTTGGAGGAACAAAAGAAATGGCAGTAAAATTCATTATAATCTGGTACCACAACGGGAAACTCTACTTCAACAGACCAATCGAGATCTCTGGCGAAGTCATATATAAACTGACTGGTCTATCCAACCAAGGTGTCCCAGTCCCAGTCGGCATAAAAGAAGGGATGGTAGAATGATTAACTGGAACGCCATCCATAAATAATTCAAAAGGGATAATGACTAGCCAGATACAATCCCAAACACCAAAAATCGTGGTCAAAATCATAGCAACAAGGATCACACCTACAAGTCGAGGAAGCAACCTGAAACTGGATATGCTAGAGGTAGTAGACACAATAGCCGAAACAGGAAAAGTATGCAGATGGGCTCAGTATGTCATCGACATGCTTAAAGCCATCTGTGAGAAATGCCAGGAGTCAGGCGAGATTATAAGGTTCCTGTCTCTGATAATATGGATAGTAATGTACTACTTGTGCCCAGTTGGGGACAAGCAGTTCCAAGAACCAAAAAAATTCCATATGTGGAGGTTCAAACCATTTGCGCAGACTGGAACATTGAAAGAACGGGAAAATGGAAAAGTATTGTTGGAAAACTGGCTCCAATGGCTGAAAGTTCAGACGACTAGATGGACAGTGCCTTAGAACATCTGACGAAGTATGATGAAGAATGCATACATCCAACTGGAGTGTGACCACACTGCAGTTTGGTATATGTAGGGTGCAAAGGAAAAAGCAAAGACTTTTGACTATTATCCAATAGTCAAAGAGATCTTCCAAGAACTAGCTCGACAGTCCCGCACAAAACTATCGATACCAGCAAAAGCCAAGGAAGTAAACCTAGCAATCAAAGAACCATTAATAGACCAGGAAAAGGAAGAATATTATGAACTCTAACTACACATCAGTGCCTTCGTGTCAGAGGAAACACAAGCAGAGGACACCAATCAACCTCAAATCACAATCATACCGCCAACGACCCAAAGGTGAAATACACAGACAGAACAGTAAGTAACCAATCCAAGTGAGAAAAGTTCCAGCCCAGTGCAACAACAGGAGGGAGGGGAAGAATTATGAGACATTGATTTTGACAATCCTAAATATGCCATAGCCAAGGACAAAGTAAAAAATCTAGCAAAGGAAATAGTAGCAGCAAGAAAGAAGGCAATTGAGACAAAAGGGAAGGGGAAGCACAAACTGATCCTTTCATAATTAGAAGATGAAGAGGAACTATTAGCTACCATTGTCGACATCATAGAAGACGTCGTAGCGAACAAAGTTCCGGTCGAGACGTAGTTCAAAAGATTTGTCGAAGTAGGAGCACAGCAAGGTCGGCCGAAAAAGGTAAAAAGTACAAGCACCTCAACGACCAAAAACATTATCGACTTAGTGTCTACACCTCCACCCCATCTCTAACCCAGATCACACAGAAAGAAATTCCACAGCTACCCTCCATAATCCCAGTCGACATATGAAAAAATGCTATGCCAAAAACCCTAAAGGAGAGGTTTGACCAAGACAAAGATTTCCAGGCATACATTGAAAAAATGCCTGAGCTACTTACCTCTATCCAAAAGATCACCACCAAGTGTCCTTCGTTCGAAGCTGGTGGATCAAGACAGCTCATTCCTCCACAACCTGGATAAATACCCTAGAAGCTGAGGTCTGTGGGAATTTTAAAATCAACATTTGTGAGGAACCCTGACAAGACAGCTCAAGTTGTTGCAAGTCAAACCTCATCCTTTACCCCAACTAACATTGCACACCCTCCACCAGCCACTGAACCAGCAAGAGATGGGGAAGAAGAGAACCTGGAAGAAATCAACTGGGTAATCGACAACCTATTCTAGGACATCCCAAAGGATTCACCCCCACAAATCAAGGACCCAACACCTGACCACATCCCCACCACACCAATCACACCCGACCATTCACCATCACCACCACCACTTCCAAATCCAGAACCTGCAACTGAACCATCTACGCCTGAACCACCTTTACTTGAACCATTGGCACTAGAAATGTATGTATCTGAACCCTCTGCACAAAATCCCCCACATAGACACCCAGCTGCAAAGCTTATCCAAGAGACCCAACCAAAAGTTCCACTGACCATTCTAGACCAGCAACCAGACAATCCACTACTGGAAAATCAACCACAGGAAGGTCTAACACTTACAAATGCATAAACACAGCAACAAATAGAACAACATAAGTATAAGAGGAAGAGAGACAAAAAGAACAAGGACCACCAAAAAGAATCACAACCAGCAATGGTCCACATTAGCCAACTTGGTTCGACCACTGCAATCGACGCAACAAAGCTGAAGGACGGAGAGTTGGGACAACTCTTAGAAACTCTAGCCATCAAATCAAAAACAAGAAGCTAGACTAGACACAAGGAGCTCGATGACACTGAGAAGGAACAAGTCAAGTTCCTATTAAAATGAAGAAACCTAGCACAATCTGTGATACCAGGACCGATGGAGACCGACACTGACAAACCATTTGAAAATGCATATCAATTGTTTGAAAGCATGGTGTTGACCCTACATGTACATATGTAAAATAAAAAATAAGAACAAAAAGAAGAAACAGCTACATTACTGATGCAGCAACACATAGCCTTCTCAAAAGCTTACAAAGTGCTTCAATATCACATGCAAGAGTATGTCATAACAGAAGAGGTACTACAGACTGGTCTATATATTATAGGCAATTCTTCTAGCAGACTCGATAGACTAGACAACAAATTCAAGCATTGGAAAAGACAAAGAGCACAAAAGAATCATTGAGAAGCACTATCCAAGATCAAATCATGCTGGAGACAGCCAAACTGCAGAGACTCGAGAGACAAGCACACCAGTGGGTGCAGCAGGCACTCCCGAGCTTGGACAAATTAGACACCATCTACCCGCAGATGAAAAGGCTTCTGGAGATAGCAGAAGAGAAAGACAAATTTATGGGTCTCGACATAAAAAGGATAGCAAACCTTTCCATTCAGGAGAAGATGTCGACATTATCAAGCATAACAACATTGACCATTGACATCCAGAAAGTACTTCAAAATTGGAAAGAATTCCAACATCATCTGATCGTTACAGTAGAAGCAATTATTGAAGTTTGTATACAGAAATGACCAATCATTTGACTTCATAGCCCATAAAAGACAAACAAGAAATAATAACTACTTTAGACAGTAAAAGAGTTTTGAGTACCTCCCCTGTTTCTTCGAGACGAAGAAATATTTTGTTCGTGGGGGAGATGTTGGAGGAGCTAGTCGGTAAGCCGACTAAGTCGATCAACTGACTAATTGGAGATTAGGTCAGCCACATAAGGTCGTGTCGGTTGACTGAACCAACATGTAGTTATATGTAACGGTTTATAAATCATGTATATTAGGCTGTTGAGCCAGATGAGAATGCGGTTCAGTTCTGTGTTTGTATGGACCCTTTTAATATAATATAATATGTTATTCTACATCTATGTTCTTGTCTCTTGTCTCTGCTATGTCTGTATTCTTTTAATGTGTATTATTGGTAAGCCTCTATGATCCATGAGATTACAACACTGTCCTATAGCTCAATTCCAGAGCATTGTGACCTTCCTGTCGAGGATGCACATTGGCTCGATTTGGAACTCTTCCTCAGGTTCCACCTAAATCACATCCCAATTTATCACATGGTTAGGATCATGTACATATTTCTTAAGAAAAGAAACATGAAAAACATTATGAGCTCTAGTGCTAGTAGGCAATGCAATTCTATATGCAACTGGCCCTATTCTTTCAAGCACTTCAAACAACCCACAGTATCTAGGTGACATCTTGGCACAACTTCAAAGCTTCAAGGAACTCTTCTTTTCCCTCACTCTAAGATAAACATGATCCCCAACACTGAACTCTCTATTCACCCTATGCTTATCTATATAGCTTTCCTATCTGTCCTGGGCTGCTTTTAGATTTTGCCTAATCATTACAACCTCCTGCTCCATCTCCTTGAGCAATTCTGGACCAAGTAAAATCTTGTTCACTGGATTATCCCAAGTCACTTATGTCTTACACCTCTTTCCATACAAAGATTCATATGGACTCACTCCCAAGGATGCTTGTTGTCCATTGTTATAAGCAAACTCTACCAAGTGTAAAGAATGTTCCCACTTTGTTGGTTTGTCCATCACATACATGTGAAGCATGTCTTCAAGCACTTGATTCACTTTCTTTGTCTGCCCATCAGTCTGAGAACGGTAGGCAGTGCTGAAGTTCAACTTTATACCCAAGTCCGCAAACAAACCCTTCCATAAATTGGAATTGAACTTGACATCTCTGTCAAAGACTATTGCCTTGAGAAATCCATGCAATTTGAAAATCTCCTTCATGAATATTTTTGTAATGTCATCAATATTATCTGTGGACTTAACTGGTATAAAATGTGTTTCCTTTGTCAACTTGTCCACCACAACCATGATGGAGTCATGTTGTCTCCAAGTCATTGGCAATCCTGTAATAAAATCCATGGAAATAACTTCCCACTTCGATTCTGGAAATGGCAAAGGTTGCAATAAACATGGTAGGTGTTGATGCTCAACCTTCACCTGCTGACATTTCATGCACCTTGAAATATATTCATCCATGTCCTTTTTCATTCCTAGCCAAAAATACTGTTTTCTTGTTGTAGCAATTGTTTTCTAATATCCTGGGTGACCAGAATATGGATATTGATGGATTTCACCCATAACAACTCTCCTCGAATATGGTACATTCGGAATAAAGATCATGTTCTTATAGGTAAGAAGTCCATCTTCTTCCAATTTATATCCCTCATATCTCTTTTCAAAGCTTTGCTGCTGCAACTTGTCTTTTACCTGCACATACATTTCATCTTCAGCAGTATGACTAACAATTTGTTGTCTCAAATCTGATTGGAAAATACTAAGAGATGCCACATGCATTTCTTGCACCTTCTTGTTGAATGTGTCAGCTACTCTATTCTTTTTTCCTTTTATGTGTTTGATTTCAAAACCAAACTCACATAAAAACTCCAACCATCTCACTTTCCTAGCATATAGAGTAGGCTGATCAAACAAATACTTCAGACCACAATGGTCTGTCCTTAGCTCAAATCTTATGCGCTTCGAGTAATTCCTCCGCATCTTGACAGCATGTACTATGGATACAAGTTATATATCATGAGTAGCATAGTTCTTCGCATGCTCATTCAACTTTATTGATTCATAACATATCACATGGTTGTCTTGCATAAGGACTCCTCCAAGCTCTTGACTGCATGGATCAGTACACACCACAAAATATTTTTATGGGTCTGCAATCTTCAAGACTAGTGCACTTGTGAGAATATTATTCAACTAATGGAAGCTTTCTTCACACCTCGATGTCCATTCAAACTTTATTCCCTTCTTTTGCAAAAAAGTGACTGCATGTGCAACCTTGGAGAATCCTTCAATGAATCTCCTCAGAGTATCTTGCAAGTCCCATAAAATATATTACATCTCTCACATTTCTTGGAATAGGCCAATTCATAATGGCCTCAATCTTCTCAAGGTCTATAGATATGCCCTCATCTGAGATAATGTGACCCAAAGAATGAATCCTATCTTTATAAAAGTCACACTTGCTCAACTTTGCATACAGCTTATGCTCCCTGAGTAATTGCAATGTCAACCTCAGATGTTCTTCATGCTCTTCCTCATTCTTAGAATAAATAAGAATGTCATCAAGGAAAACAAGAACAAACTTGTACAAATACTTGTTGAAGACACTATTCATAAGGCACATAAATGTAGCTGGTACATTTGTGAGACCAAATGGTACCACTACAAACTCATAATGTTTATACCTTGTTCTAAAGGTTTTCTTATGAATGTCTTCATCCTTGATTCTCACCTGATGGTAACCAGACCTCAAGTCAATCTTGGAAAATACCTTTTCTCATCTCATTTGATCAAAGAGGTCATCAATCTTAGAAAATAGGTATTTATTCTTCATAGTGACTTTGTTTAGTTGTCTGTAATCAATACATAACCTGAGTGTACCATATTTATTCATCACAAATAGAACTAGTGCTCCCCAAGGAGACAAACTCGACCTGATATACCTCTTCTCTAACAACTCTTGCAGCTGTATCTTCAGCTCTATCATTTTCGGTGTACTCATTTTGTAGGGTGTCTTGGACCCTGGTGCTACTCTTGGAACAAGTTCAATGGTGAAATCAATGTCTCTCTTTGGAGGAAGCCATGGAATCTCATCAGGAAACACATACCTGAATTCCTACAACACATGAAATCCCTCCAACCTAGGATTTTTCTATGTTTCCTCCAAAATATGAGCTGCGTTCAACTGGCAACCTTTCCTATAGAACTCCTTCAACTGCATTGCTGAAATATTCCCCACAGAAATCACCTTTGGAATGCCTCTTACAACTCTTGGGTTCCCTTCTTCATCCATGCATTTAAAAGTCTTATTTTAAAAATCAAGCTTAACTCTGTGAGCTTCTAACCAATCCATTCCAATCATAATGTCATAAGAACCAAGTGGTAGAACATTCAATTCTAAGTGACCAATCCATTCATGACCAATGGAAATTTCTCTACCACTTCACTAACCTTTCTCTTAGTTCCTATGGCTAGCTGAACTAACCATGATTTGTTATGCCTTAAATTCTTAAAAGAACAAATCTCGATTACTCTAGGAGTAATTTAACTGCGAGTAGAACTAGGTTCAATCAAAACAGAAATAGATTGCTCATCAATCTTACCTGGAACTTCAACCACAGTCGACTGGTGGTCTTCCTGGAGGTCCTCTAGTGCTGTATAAATCCTAGGGACATACCTTGATACCTAACCCATTGTTTCTGGTTCTTGAATGTTGTAAGTCGGTCTTACATTCCCATCCTCAAGTGGAAAATTCCTGCGCATGTGGGGTCTTCCACACTTCCAACATTGGATAGGTTCTTTGTTCTGTTGTGGGTCTCTCGACTTTTCTCCTACCACTTTAGTTGGCTTACTTGCAGCTTGTGATGGTTGCTTCTGTTGATTCCTGAAGTTAGAAGGTTTGACACCTTTCTTCGTTTGGTCATACTTCTCATTATTTTTTTCCTTCCATGTCTTATGATAATCAAGTTTTCCTTTTCTTTTCTCATAGCAATACTTATCTTTTTTTATTGATTCTTCCAAAGTTCTAGGTTCATAAAACTCAATTCTGTCCTTGTAAGACTGAGGTAATCCACTCAAAAAATGTTGGATTTTCACTTTTTCATATTTGATGTACCTGACATACCTCAAGAAGTCCAAGAACTTGTTTGCATATTCCTCCATGGTCGATTGTCCTAATATCAGCTCATGGAACTCTTTAATCTTATCATCATAGTACCTGTTAGAGAGGTACTTCTGCTTGAAATACTTCTAGAATTGCTTCCACACAATGTTCCTTTCATTGATCTTCTTCACTTGCTTGAAGTTCTCCCACCATATGCATTCTCTTCCAGTCAAATTGAATATGGATACCCTGGCCTTCATATTTCCTGAATAGTCTTCGACTTGGAAATATTTTCTCATCCCCAGAAGCCAAGCTCCAGCTTCTTGACCATTCTTTATCTCACCATTGAAGCACTACAACAAAAACTGGATTTAGCGTCAGATTTAGCGCCATATTTTAGTGTAATTTTTTCTCAATTGTGATGAACAATCTGGCGCTAAAACAAGCTCTATTGTACATTTTTGTAAAGCGTTGTCTATTGCGTCTTTTGTTTCGTCTTTTTAAACGTCCATTTTTGCTTCCTTTGTTGCGCCCATTTTTTTGCGTCCTTTTTTACACCTTTTTTTGTGCCCAATTTTGCATCTTGTATTGCATCTTTTTTGTGCCCTTGGTTAGGTCATTGTTTGCACCCAATTTAGCGCCCAGTTTAACATCCAATGTTGCATCTAATGTTGCTCCTAATTTGACGTTGAGTTTGGCACCCAATTTTGTATCTATTTTTACGTCTACGCTTGCATCTAGCTTTACGTCTAGTTTTACTTCTAATTTTGCATCCCATTTTACATATTTTTTTGCATCCATGTTTATGCCCAAAATATCATCATATTTCACGTCCTCTTTTGTGTCTAGGTTTGCACCTACTATTCCATCCTGGTTGATGTCTTTTTTTGCATCTAGGTTTGCACCCAGCATTGCACCTAGTGTTGCAACTATGTTTGTGTGTAATATTGTGTCATTTTTTACATCCAGTATTGCATCTAGTTTTACATCCAATGTTTCAACACATTTTACACCCAATATTGTATCTCGTTTTATGTCTTTCTTTGTGCCAAGTTTTGCTTACAGTTTTTCACCTAGTCTTGTGCTTGCCTTTACATCAAATGATGCATCCAATTTTATGCCAACTTTAGCATCCAATTTTATGTCAACTTTAGTGTCCAATTTTGCGTCCAACCAAGAATCCACTTTTGCATCTACTATTGCATCTAGTTTTTGGCATCACATCTTCTTTTGCATCTAGGTTTGTACCTACTATTCCATCTTGGTTGATGTCTTTTTTTTCATCTAGGTTTGCACCCAGCGTTGCACCTAATGTTGCACCCATGTTTCTGTCTAATGTTGTGTCATGTTTTACATCCAATATTGCATCTGCTTTTATATCCAATGTTTCATCCCATTTTACATCCAATATTGTATCTCGTTTTAACTCTTTCTTTGTGTCAAGTGTTGCTCACAGGTTTACGTCTAGTGTTGTGCCTAGTTTTACATCAAATGATATGCCCAATTTTATGCCAACTTTAGTGTCCAACCAAGAATCCACTTTTGCATATAGTTTTGGGCCTAATATTGAATATAGTTTTGAGCCTTTAATTGTGTCTAGTTTTTTTATCCAATTTTATGTTTAATGTGATGTCCATTTTTGTGTCCACATTGTCTTATGTGATGTCCACTTTTATATCCACGTTTGCATTTGGTGTGACGTCTACTTTCGTGTCATGTTTTCCATCCAGATTTGCAATTAGTGTTGCATATAATGTTGCATCCATTTTGTGTTTTGTTTTGTATTTACTGTTAATTAAGAATTTAAAATTCAATTATTAATAGTGAAATATAACATTTTTATTGTTTTTGCATCCATTCTATTAACTTCAATTAAATGTTGAAATATATCAAAATTATCAAATATCATTAAAAATTTAAAATTAAAACATAACATTTCTAAAGAAGTTTACTGAAAATTCTCAACATCCATCCAAAAATAGGAATATCATCATATATATAATGCTAATTATTCATCAAAAGAACATTGGCAACTTCCAATATAAATAAAGAAACAAGACATTACTAATTATATCACCATCTTGTTTAATCAAATCAACTAAAATTCAAATGTTTGATCAACGTATCAAAACCTTTCATGGATATCACTAGGGTAAAGTAAAAAGAAGTCAAACATATATATGATTTAATTACCAAACTAACAAAAAACAAGTTGTATAATATACATAAGTCAAAATTATAAAT
The DNA here is from genome assembly GCA_001517045.1 of Pseudotsuga menziesii. NCBI lineage: Eukaryota > Viridiplantae > Streptophyta > Pinopsida > Pinales > Pinaceae > Pseudotsuga > Pseudotsuga menziesii. The sequence goes on along the minus strand of LPNX010617884.1, from coordinate 164,286 downwards.
TTATCATAGTTATATATCATCAATAATATATGTAAATATAATCCAAAATGTATCATGTTCTTTAATCAAATCAACTAAAATTCAAATGTTTGATCAACATACCAAAACCTTTCATGGATATCATTATAGTAAAGTAAAGCGAAGTCAAATATATATGTGAATTAAATACCACTCTAACAAAAAAAATGTTGTATAATCTCTATATATAAATATAAAAGTCAAAATTATAAATGTATCATAGTTATATATGTAAATATAATGCAAAATGTATCATGTTCTTGCATAGCATCAGTCTCTAACTAGCACCACCAACATCATCATCAAGATCATGTTCATGATCATCAAAATCGTCATCTTGATTAACCTAGTTGTCATTGTCACCATCATCATCATCACCATCATCATCTTCTTTTTCTTCTATATCCAATGTAGGCTCAACATAATTTGGGTCATTATCTATAGAGTCATCAATTGTTGTGATCTGGGAACAAAAAATCAATATCAGATGTTAGTATTAATTTCATACCACAATGCATATTTCTCATATATTTTTAATATTACCTCATACCAAATTTAAAAAAAGTATAATACAATTGCAATTAATGTGTGTGTACTAATATAACTACAAAAAAAAGAAAAAAATAGAACTAAATGACAACTTTATTAAAACGTTTGAAGCTTTATCCAAGATATTGGCGTTTCTTTGGAATTCTAGTGTATTGCCTCTCTATTGCAATAAATCATTTGAAAATCTATCCAAGATATTGTAATCCCCTTTTTACTGAATCATAAGTGAAATCGCTTCACTGATGAATTTTCAAGTCTTCTAAAAATACATCCTACATTAGATGTCAATGTGTTTATGACATCTAACGTCAATTGAATAGCCTAATAATGATTTACACAGATATGATAAAACTACCACCACTACATGAAAAACAAAGTGAAACATAGAGGCACTCAGACCAGATTTCACGCCAAACATATTGAAATGGACCCAACTTATGAAATTCAAATTTCTCACAATTTGTTCAAAAGTTCAATTCATTTCAATAAAAATCCATCAGACTAACTAGACCTATAACATTGACATGTGTTGCTCCATAAAGACTAGACATTACAGTAGCTAAGCATGCAAGACTTACAATAGACTATCATTCATAGATATTGACAACACACCAAACGAAGAGATCAATCCATCCCCTCAAGCTAGCCACGGTTCTAGAATGGAACATGTAAATCCCTTAAAAGAAATTTCCAGATCCTGGATTTTGATGCACTTTATAAGGCTCCCTAGGAGAGGACCACTGAGCATATTGTCAAATGGAATCATCTTCACTGATATATTCTCTTAATTCAATTTTTCTTACCTTCTCCATTGGCCAAGACGTGATGAGAATTGGGAATCGATTCAACTCACCACATTGGACATGGCTTCTTCATAATTTATTTCAGTCAATGCATGTGCATTAATTGAAATTGAACATATAAAAAAAACTTGTCCATATTGAAAATTCTTGATTTAAGTAAAGATGTGAAAGATGAGTTATCAAACCAAATTCCTCTTCTCAACATTTCTAGGTGTACCCCTTGCCAGAAATATATTGGAGGAAACTAGAAGGTTTTCAAAACAGGGAGAAATGGAAGAGGGTTTAATGACTAGTGAAGACCTAAAATACTTGAAACTTGCATAAGATCTTGGAAAAGCTTGCTATGAGATATGTATGTGGCTACCATTGGCCTTGCACCTAAAATAACCCATTTCCATACAAATCTTATTTTCAGCCAACCCATCTGGGCAAATAAATTCAGCATCAAAGAAACCTTAGTAGTTAGTACATGATATTGGAAGGTTGTTGGGCTAACTGGGCAGACCCGGGTTTTACCTTTAACTTCGCACCAACAAAAGACCCACAGTGTTGGCCCTTTCGGCAGCAGCCTGCGAACAGGCTACAGTCTCACCCGAAACAGCTATGGGGTGCTGCAGAATCATGTTTCTGCAAGCAAAAGAGAGAATATTACTATACCTTTAGTATTTAACTATTAATAATCACTTAACACAATGCTTCTATTATCAAATATGTAGCTTCGTGGTTAGATAAACAAACAGTTACTTACACAACCCTTATCTGGGAATTCACAGCGAAGCTAGTTATTAACAACAATATTACTTTATCAGTTATTTACTTAGCAGTGCATAAAATATAATAACAAATCAACACAAATGAACCACAACACCAGATGTAACATGGTTCACCCCCAGTGTAGGGGTTACGTCCACAGAACTGCGTTTTATTCAACTCTTTACAACTAAAACGACAGTTCTGATCTACGCACTCAGTTGCAGATCCTTTCAGTCCTCAAATCCATGCACACAACAGCAGGCCTCTGCGCACACAGCTGTAGATCTTCCTTTTCACCAAAAACCCCTCTGCGCACACAGCTGCAGATCTTCCTTTTCACCAAAAACCCCTCTGCGCACACAGTTGCAGAGGTCGTCCACGCACACAACTGGGACTTAACCTTCTTACAATAGCTTCGTAATATAATCATTAAATACCTAACCCTACTTCTTTACATAAGTGCCTATTTATATAGCGCACTGTTACAAAACCATGGACTTAAACCATGGGCGCCCAAAACCCTAACCCTGGATTTATACCAAGGGTTAATTACAAAAAGGGGTTTCGACCCACCCGCGACACCCCTAAGACTATTTTGGGTCGTAACTCCACTTACACTTCCACAAAAACCGCGGAGTTACCAAAACTAAGTACCCTTAGGGTCAAAGCCCCAACAGGCCCCTAAGACTCACTTGTGGCCCGTCCCGGGGCACTCTGCGACTCTTCTTTTAGCTGTGCTGTGCTAAGGACCTTCGAATTTACATGTGACACGCGACCCACAACCTTTTGACAGCTTAATTATAGTCTAGTACCCACTTTCAACTGTTCTTGGTACTTAGACTCTTCTTTCTTGTATTATTTCTAATTAGAGGGTCCCGGTTTGTCCCTGTACTTCTTCAACCGACTTTCGTTCACCATGGAAGGAAAAGTTTCTCCGTTTAATTTGGCTAACTAGACTGCACCACCATCACTAACTTTCTGAACTATGTAAGGTCCTTTCCAATGGGTCTTAAACTTTCCGGGGAACTTCATGAATTTGCTGTCATACAAGAGTACAAGATCACCACTCTGGAATTGCTTCTTTTTGATATGCCTTTCATGCCATGCTTTTTCTCTAGCCTTCTGCACTTGCTGCTAGAACCATGCAATGAATCTGTCTTCTTCTAGTTCTGTTATCTTGGCTATCCTTTTATTCAACATACCTGGGTCATCCATCTCTGTGAAAGCAACTATTCTGAGACTAGGAACAATATACTCCATTGGCATAACTGCTTCTTGCCCATAAACCAGCCTAAAAGGTGTGTGACCTGTTAACTTCTTGCAAGTGGTTCTATAAGCCCATAACATTATCGAGATTCTGAGATCCCAATCATTTCTATTAATATTACAAACCTTGTTCACAGCCTGCTCAAGAATCTTATTGAAGGCTTCCACAGTTCCATTTGCTTGAGGATGGTACGTAGTACTCTTCTGGTGATATACCTGAAATTCTTCAGTCAATGCTTCAATAGTTTTATTCAAAAAGTGTGACCCTTGGTCACTCATAAGAATTCTAGGACATCCAAACCTTGTTAATATATTTTCGAAGATGAAATTCGCAGTTGTAGCAGCACTACAATCCTTGACTGGTTGAGCTTCAGCCCAACGAGTAAGGTATTCATTTGCTATAATAATATACCTTGCTCCTGATTTCTTTGCAGGGGGGTTTATGGGTCCAACAAAATCAATAGCCCATTTGTCAAAAGCCTGTAAAGTTACCTGTGGAACGAGGGGCATCTCATCCCTCCTGGATGGTTTTCCTGTCCTTTGATAGATATCACAACTGTGGCAGTACTCCCTAGCATCCTTATGAAGTGTAGGCCACCACAAGCCGGCTGCCAAAATCTTCTGCGCTGTAGCTTTCCCTGCATAATGACCTCCTGCTGCTCCAGAATGTGCTTCAGCCAAGATCAATGGTTTTTCATGCTTGAGGACACATCTGCGTAGTATTTCATCTAGTCCCATCTTGTATAGTTGTCCTGCTATTAAAGTAAAATCAGCAGCTCGAACCACCAACTGCTTCTTCTGCTGAGTTGTCATCTCCGACGGTGCGTATCCTGTAGCCAAATACTGAACAATATCCTGAAAGTAATCATCAACCATCTGGATGGTACATAACTGGGCGTCAGGAAGACCTTCGTCCAGGCTAGTAGGCTCTTCCCTTGACTCAAGCCTTGACAGATGGTCAGGTCCCAGGTTAAGTCTTCCTGACT
>LPNX010617884.1:134113-157898 GCA_001517045.1 Pseudotsuga menziesii | reverse complement strand
ATCCCTTCCCTTCAAAAGTCATTTGTCTCTTTTTAAGATTGATAACCGCATCACTATCTATTTCCCACTCAATTCCTAGCAAAGCTAGATAGGGGTTACTGTCATCAATGATCTCAATAACTTCAAAATCTACTACAGTACTGACTCCATCTATATCCACTGGTACTCTAGGGAATCTTCCTAAAGGCAGAATCCTTTGCTGATTGGCTAATCTCAATTGGATAGGGGACCAGTCAAGGGTGGGATTTCCCATTTGCTCCCATATCTGTTTAGTTAAGATATTGAATTCGGAACCCAGATCTAAAATAATATCCTTCATGTCATATTCTCCTATCTGAGCATGTAGTCTCATCTCTCTTCCAGTCCTTCTAATTCTACTAACAGCTTTTTCCTTACCAGGGCTTTGTTGAGGTTCGCAAGACTGAATAACTTTTTGTAATTCATTTGAGGCATTGTGATTTCTTAACAATTTAATGCAACTCTGTAAAAACGATGACAGAGTACTTACTCGGCCTTGTGAGTCTTCCTAGGATTGCAGCTGCTGATGCTGCTTGTTTGCTGCTGGCAAATCTGGATCAGCAAAGTCTTGTCTGGATTCCAAAAAAGTTTCTTTTTCTCGTCGAACATCAAATGCTGGAGTCTTCTCTATGGCCTTGCGAACCCAAGCTTCGTCGGGCTGCTTCACCTAACACTGCGCATCTGTCGTAGCTCCACTTCTTGTAACAACATTAACAGCTGGGATTGGTCGTGGCTCGAAAGCAATCAACTGGACACTCGGACTAGGTTTGTTGTTCCTTTCTTGGATTTTAGCTAGAAACTGTGGGCACTGCTCGATGACATGATCGACGGCTCTGCAGTATCAGCATGTCGTGGTTGGGTTTTGACAGTCTCGAGCTAGATGTCCTGCCTAATTGCAGTTATAGAAAATAACTTGACCTCGACCTCCTCCAGGCATACCACGACCACGGCCTCTAAAACTACCTCGACCACCTCGGTAACCATATCCATCATTGCCTTGTGCATCCGGGTAGATCCTATAAGTGTCATAGGTCTGCTCCCTCATAAGGTCGAAGCTGCGACATTCATCTTCATTGTGGCCTACTGACTTACAGAATTTACAGTAAGGGTTCTTCAGGACTTGAACATACCTCTGTAACAGATAGCAGTCTTACAGTCAATGCTGGCTAGTAGTTCGATAGATCTCATAGTACAGAACACTAGGATTCAGCGGGTTTGGTGCGCCAGTATTCAGATAGTTTCTTAGCACCGGACACTGGTCCTTGTCTTGGCCTTCTATTCGACAACGTATACACCATACCTCTTCGTGGGTGGATTTCCCTTTTTTCATGTCGCGAAGCTCTAAATCCATCTCCACGAGCTGTGCTTGAATTTGAGCTATGCCAGAATTATCTTCGACAGGTGCAGTTTCAAGATTTATGGCAATCTATAAGGCCTCTTGCTGATCAGCAACCTTCTGTTGCATGAGTGGAGCTCTGATGTGAGGTAATAATGCTGCAATAAACCACTCCTTATGTTGTGCTGGTCCAATCGTGAAGCTAACTTGGTCAAGCAGAACTTTGAATCTCTGATCAAAGTCCCACACAGATTCACCTCGCCGCTGCTGATTCTCTTTTAACTCAGTGATGCACTGCGACTCTGATATAGGTTTCTTAAATTCTTGAATCAGTGCTGCTTTGATGTAAGCCAAGACAGGATTCTGCGTGCTAGAAAACTTCATAAACCAATTTAGGGCTCGGTCTCTGAAAGAAGTAATCAGCTGCGCTCGTCGAACATCTATGTACGTAATGTTCTTCACGGTCCACACAACTTCGCATAGAAACCAGAACTGTTCTGGCTCTTCTGACCCAGTTCCTTTAAAAACTGGTAGTTTGATGTCATCATGAACATGGGCCATCTAGGATATAGGGGGGGAGGAAGGGTTTGAACTAGCTGGGGAAGACTGACCTACGACAGGGATACTTCGGCTAGGGTTACTTTCAGACTGCGACAGGTTCTCGGGGATAATAGGTCTCTGCTGCGGGGTTATCGGAGGGTTTCTAACAGAGGGGGCTTCGGCGGACTCAGAGGCTTCAGAGCTTAAAGGGGTATACTCAGTAGAGGGTCCTAGATCTCTCTTATATGTTTTGTCACTTCGCAGCAAACCACTTTGCTCGTCGAAGTCCCAGTCACTTCCAATCATAGGTTAGCAATACTAGATCTAACAATCTGATTCTATAAGCAAGATTTCTTTTTCAGCCAATAGTATTTTAATATTTAAACTAAATAGGTTCAAGTACTTACCCCTTGGTCCTTTGAAAAAATTTCGTTCAGCTTCGCTAAAGGAGGTACTTGTGTCGATGGCGAACTCCGTCACAAATGCTTCGAGAGTTCGCGCAGTCCAGAAATCGACGGCTCGCGAGATCGCGTTGTTCACTCTTTTCAAGATAGAGATTCTTGCTGGGGTCCAGGGAGGAAACTAGTTTTCTTGGAAGTTAGTCCTCCTTTCTGTTAACCTGGATAACCACTGGTGCAACTCTATGTGTATAGTACCAAAGAAAATTTCATGAACATCAGAAAAGACGTACTTTGCAAAAAAAAATTTGCGCTACGACGGGGATCTTTATTTTCTTGTTCTACAAACTTCAAATAGGTCGCTTCGATCCAATCACCAATTTCTTTTACAGAGGGTCGCCAAAACATAGCCCTCGAGGTACGACGTAGATCCCTCTTCAACAGATACTGAGTTCAACCAGAAACGGAACCAATTTGTTGGGCTAACTGGGAAGACCCGGGTTTTACCTTTAACTTCGCACCAACAAAAGACCCATAGTGTTGGCCCTTTTGGCAGCAGCCTGTGAACAGGCTACAGTCTCACCCGAAACAGCTATGGGGTGCCGCAGAATCAGGTTTCTGCAAGCAGAAGAGAGAATCTTACTATACCTTTAGTCTTTAACTATTAATAATCACTTAACACAATGCTTCTATTATCAAATATGTAGCTTCGCGGTTAGATAAACAAAAAGTTACTTGCATAGCCCTTATCTGGGAATTCATAGCGAAGCTAGTTATTAACAACAATCTTACTTTATCAGTTATTTACTTAGCAGTGCATAAAATATAATAACAAATCAACACAAATGAACCACAACACCAAATGTAACGTGGTTCACCCCCAGTGTAGGGGTTACGTCCATAGAACTGCGTTTTATTCAACTCTTTACAACTAAAACAACAGTTCTGATCTGCGCACTCAGCTGCAGATCCTTTTAGTCCTCAAATCCGTGCACACAGCAGCAGGCCTCTGCGCACACAGCTGCAGATATTCCTTTTCACCAAAAACCCCTCTACGCACATAGCTGTAGAGGTCGTCCACGCACACAGCTGGGACTTAACCTTCTTACAATAGCTTTGTAAGATAATCATTAAATACCTAACCCTACTTCTTTACATAAGTGCCTATTTATATAGCGCATTGTTACAAAACCATGGACTTAAACCATGGGCGCCCAAAACCCTAACCCTGGATTTATACCAAGGGTTAGTTACAAAAAGGGGTTTCGACCCACCCGCGACACCCCTAAGACTATTTGGGTCGTAACTCTGCTTACACTTCCACAAAAACTGCGGAGCTACCAAAACTAAGGACCCTTAGGGTCGGAGCCCCAACAAAGGTGGCAGGTCCTCTTGGCAGTGAGGAGAATTAGTTATTTAGGTTAACATATACAAAAAAAATATACTAAAAATGAGACCAGGGATGCAAAATAATATCAGAGGGTCATAATGATATTCAAGATTTTCCTATAGACCTAATTTTCCGAGAAATTTTGAGTTTAGTAATAGCAAACAGTGGACAGATTAATAGGTTCCAGAATTATTTCTTTCAACTGTCATGTTTCTCAAGGTTATTGATCTCTCTGGCACCTTAATAACTTCATTACCAACTTAACTGGGGTAATTAAAATATAAATCCTCTGTCTTTTTCTGGAAACAGAATTTCAATTAGGTTCTGAAAAAATTAAAATATAAATCCCCTATCTTATTCTTGAAATGAAATTTCAATTAGGTAAGAACCCACAGATTTAATAAAATGTCGGTTTACCTATAGTAAGAACCCAGAGAGGCTTCCAACTATGACTAATGTTGGTTTACCTATAGTTGTTACGTGAATTTTCCTGTGCATATTTGCGTGATATCAAGCCCACTAGGTGGATCTACCCAAGTGACCAAAATGTATTGTCTTTATATGTCCTCCATAATGTTCATGCTCAATTCCTTGTCATTTTTAATCATCATGTATCATTATTACAATAAGAAAATATTATATTTCGTATATGCATTTATGCACTTTAAGTGCCTTCGTTCTGTGTTTTGTGTGCAACATCAGTTTATGAACCATTCATCTCATAAAAAAATGTATGCATCTCTCACAATTGCCTCCAAATTATATGTGCCATCAAAGTCCTACTCTTCAATATGCATCTTGTCAGTTATTGGCAGCTTAATAAGCACTATTGATTCATGATTCTTTGCATCAAATTTATCCTCTACCAAGGTCTCCTTCCCTACAACTACATCAAGTTATTCCCCACCATTGGGCTCTATCACCTATTTGTAATAAACATATGTATTGAAGATGGCTATCATATGTTGCTTCTAGGTACTCAATTGCGACCATGAGAATTTTTCCTAGATTTTAGAATTATATTTGACAAACTAGAAATATTTAAAATAATAATGATAACAATAGCAATCAGATAATTCCTAAGAAACTTACCATTTCCCTTAGCATGGTTCCCAATGTGTGTTCATTGACAAGATCTCAAGTTCAACTCCTATGCACAAGATGTAGCTATTGATTAGAGGCATGTAGTTAAGAGTCACGATAGACACAAGTCTAGGGTGGTACTAAAGCTAAAACCCTTTCAATTATGTACACAAGCCACTCTAGTGGATAATTCTAGTGCATGTACACAAATAGAGTAATATAGTGTTATAGATAAACCTAGTCTTTCTCTTATGAACATTAATTTATTCATATAATATTTAATGTTAAACAGATCAATGCTCAGTCAAAATCCATGTAAACCAGAAGGTGCAGCAGGGATGTCCTCCATTTCACAGGCTATCTTAGCTATCACATCCAGTTTGGAATCCTAATTTTTAAGTTGGGCATGACCGTTCATCCTTATTTTGCATTCTGTGAAATGGAACAATTCTCAATTTTTAATTTGCATTTTATGGAGGGAAGATAAGAACAATTCTCATACACTCAAAGCATTATAACTTATGCATGGATTAACTGAAATTTGTTGGTAGATTATTGGGCACTAATAAAAAACCCTGGGTAGCCCACGCCAAGAATAAATCAGCATTTAAGGGCAATTTAAATGCTGTATAAATGAAATTGAAAAGCGTTGAAGGTAGGTATTGATTGGACGCATTTATGAAGTTGTGTAAATGTAGGCTCCTAGTGGCATTGGGGTGGTTTCCACTTCCACATAGAAAATGCAACCAAGAGATAACCAATTACCATGTGTAATTTTCTTAACTCTGAAATATTACATTGTAGAGAACAGTCTACCCTTTTCATTAGAATGATAATGAATTGATTCCAATGTTCAAAGCTTGGAATATATCTGACAAGTTACCATAGAAACAATCAACATGCCTTGAGAGATAGAAGGTTAGATTTAAGGCTATGAACTTATAGTAGTAAGAAAGATATCTCAATTATCAAGTGTGAAGAGTAGCAACAGAAGATACTCAACCCTAAACACAGTCAAACACTCTCAAAAGACCTCAGCATACTTAACACCAATGCTGACCTATCATTTGGGGCTTAACAAAACCGTAGCTCAGTTTGAGGTGAGCTACAAACAAGTCATGGTCAGAGAGGTAAGGTACATTCACAACCCACTTAGGATGTTTCTTACACAGTCACTAGGATACACAATCACAACCCACTAGGTTGGGTCTTACATAATCACAATCCACTGGGTTTAGCAATGTCAAGCTAATAGACAAGAACAACCCAGCCTAGTTAGGAATAGTTAACCATAATCCATGCCCTAGTTAGAAGTAATATTATTACAGCCACGACTTTCCTACAGGATCTTCAACACACTCACGTCCTGCTAGAATACTATTACAGTCATGGCCTACTATGAGAGGGATATTACAGTCACATCCTATTGGGAGAGGACTTATTAAGTTATTATAGTCATGACCTATCCACAGGGTTTCCAACAAAGTCATGGCCATCCCTAGAGGGCTCCAAAACAATCAGGGTATGCTAAGAGGGGCCAATACTGTCACACCTAGCCCACAATGGTTCCAAATCAGTCACGACCAGCCAAGGGGACACTACATAGTTCACAGGTTAGCTGATTGAGATCATGGCTCAGCAAGAGTGACACTACATAGTTCGCAGGTTAGCTGATTGAAATCATGGCTCAGCAATAGGGACACTAATAGTCCACAGGTTAACTGCAAGAATTCATGACCCAGTACAGTTCACAGTTCAGTAGAGAAGGAAACAACCCTTAAACCCGTATATGATAACCCAGGGAACAAGCAACGAAACCCTAGCAGCATATTCCTTGAACCCAACCATAAATATCAGACCTGAGGTTTAGCTTCTTGGATAATGTACAAATAAGGATAAGTCTTGACTTTATAACTTGAAAAATATCTAGAAAGGTCCTTCTTCAACCCTAGCTTTTAAAGTGGTTACAAATAAAACATAAGATATAAAATTAGGTTGACATAAAGTAAAAAGAGAAAGGACCATAATTCAACCAAAGGGGTCACTAACACCCCCATTGTGCATCACACACATATGCAACTGCTAATTCACAATGGTAGATACTTTATGATCTGGAGCAGAGGCACATATATGTAAATCCTGGATGCACACAGGAACAACATCCATACCCCAAGTCGAATGCTTGTTTAATAAAAAATAAGTGCACAATCCATTCTCCATCTAGATAGAATTTGAAGTGTAGGTTCAAACAGTGGAGGTAAGCATGGTCAGTCGGATTCCCAATTTCTAATAGAAGGCCTTTGTTAAAATCGATGTAACAAACTGAATTTTCATTTGGTAAAACTAAGAACAAGCTACATATAGAAAATAAGCATAACCAATATAGAAAATGACCCTAATCAAAACATGCCATTTTCACTTTCACAATGAACCCAAAATTTTATTCTATTCTCTAATATTTGCATAGATTTTGACCTTTTAGGGATGTTACAGTGCCCATAACTGGAAAAAAAAAGCCTCTTATGCGCTTAGCATGCCTAGTTTTTCTTCTAATTAACATCATCATGGAAAAATTACCTCCTGAAGACTGTGATTTCCACCCAACAACTATTCAAACTATGAACCTAATTGTTGGTGGGTAATAGATGGAGGTTGGGTGAGCTATTTGAGACTAGTTATTTTACCCTAGAATTGGAAAGGTTGGGGATCCATACAGAGACCCAGGGTCTATTCCACTAACATGGTGGTGAATGAGAAAGAGAACAAGTTATGCTAGTAGACTGAAAATGCTGGAAAATGGTATGTACCTTAGTTATTTAACAAAAATCATTATATTAGCAGACATACCTCAGTCTCCATCCACAAAACGAAATCCATCCATTTCTTTTGATGCATCACTTCTTTCTCTAGGTTATTTGGACGTCTTCCATATTTTTGTTTCTTCCAACTTGTACATATGGAGAAATTAGATAAGATTGAAATTATGTTACTACAACTTCTATAAGAAGAAATATCACAGATTTAATATACTTACAAAATTTGTTATCAGTGCTTTTAAACCTTTTTTGCCACTACGATGAGTGGCCTTTGACTTTTCTACCCTGTGGAAATCTTTGAGCCTGTAGAAAACTTTTGTTATGGGTCAGGAATATATGTGAATCCCTTCAATGTTGAAGCCTTGAGATGTGCATCCGAGTTTTTAGAAATGCCTGAAGATTATGGCAAAGGAAACCTTTGTGAAAGAAGTGATCTTTATCTTACTCAGGTTGCCCTGCAAAGCTGGGAAGATACCTTGGTTTTTCTTCAGAAATTCTTAGGCTTGCTTCCCTTAGCAAATGAGATTCAAATTGTTAGTAGATGTGTTGAATCTCTATCCCACATTGCTTCCATGGAATTTCTTGATCTTGAAAAGAGAAAAATAAATTCAGCACAATTGCAGCTTTGGAGTGAGATCAGTGGCAAGGTAAGGAAAAAAAACAGAGAATGGTGGATAAAGAATATTCTTTCATTGCCTTTGGAACTTTTTGAGAGGATTTTTAGTTCTCTCTGGGAACAAGAAATGGATGAAACAATTATTGGGAAAGTATTAATTCAATATAGTACCAAATGGATTGTGTTTGAGAAAAGACAGCAAATTGCAGATGATATAAATCGACACTAGAGAGAAATGGAATCCTAAAAAGGTTATTGGAATGTGTTATTAGACTGCTTCCCTTGGAAAGATATCATGTACCTCTTGATTTCCTATTTTCTTTCCTTCACAAATATTTAGGCTGTAACCTTAATAGCAAATACAAAACTCAATTGGAAGCCAGAATTGCCTCTCAATTGGAGAATGCAACCATTGATTACTTTATGTTTCCAATGTCAAATACATACAATGGATATGGTTTTGACTCTAAGGTAGAAAGTATGAAGCGAATAGTTTCCACTTTCATGCATTAGCAATCTGTCAAACTTGACGAATGTGAGCTGAAGAATATAGGCAGCAATTCATGTAGCTTTCTGAAATTTTTTACTGTGGCAAATATCTGGGATGAATATCTTGTTCAAATTGCTAATAATATGAGGTTTAGTCCAAGAAAATTCTCAAAACTTTTTTGGATTTTGCCTTCTTCTACTCATTCTAATCACGATTTACTCTACAAATCGATCCACACATATCTTACGGTAAGAATTGTCATCCAAAAAAATTCATTTAGCCTTTTTCTTTTTATTTAGTAGTTATTTATTTAATTTTTGGGGGGGGAATAGAGAATTTTTTTAATATTTAAATTTGCATATGTACAGCCCATAATTCATGAGTTTTGACATGTACTCCCACTGCTACTTGTCCTTGAGAAGATAAAATGTAAAATAGCCCCACTTTCTAAACTGCATAAGGATGTTTCCCTTATTTGCTGATAGAAACAAGGATCCATAGACACCAAAAGAGGCATATTCCTACTCCTAATAGGTTATAAGCAGCTCTAAAAATGCCTTATATAGAAATAAATCATTCTAATAAAATGAGCTTTTATTTATACCATGGTTATCCATGAGTGATTCTATTCGGTCAATATCAGGGAAAATATCTTCTACATTCCTTTGGATGACTGGTGCATGTGCTCCTACAAGGCCTAAATCAACCAATTTTCTCTTAGTCTCCATTTTATCCAGTATAACATCCAATATGTTGTGTATATCAGACCAATCTTCAGTAGTTGAGTTGTCACATACCCCAATTTTGTAAAATAATGTTATTTGTTTTAATTTGATTCCTAAGACATTATGTTAAATTTAATGCTAAGTAGGAACTGATGACTTAGTAGAGTCAAAAGATGTGGAATGTAATTCTGAATATTTTTTTTTTTATAAATAAAAAGTGGAGACAACATCTTGAGAGAGCTGTTAATAAGAGTGTTACTGGTCAAACTGGTGGAAGGAACTAGGTGGAGAGAAAAATACAAGTGGTAGCATCCTCAAACACCTCCTATGTTGCAGGTGGCAACTTCCCTACATTTGGGGTCATGATCCCCCAATATAGTGGGATCAGAGCAGGTGGCTCAATTAATGACAACTAACCCAAATAGACCTAGGCAATCTTTTAAAAGTACCAAATGAAGAGAGCTGAGGTTGCTTAGATATTTTCCAAGAGAAGAATCATTCAGGTGGAATGCATTTCAAGGAATTCATTGGGGAAAAGGGAAAACTGTAAGGAAGGTGTTTTGAGAGATAAACTGCAGTAACTTGACTTGATACAGCTTGCTAGCTAAGAGAAATTGACTGATAAGTTCAGAACTGGTATTGAGTCTCAGGACTAGTACTTGATTATTTGCTGCACCTAGTTCCAGCCAGGGAGACCAGAGCAAGCTCAGGGGTCCTAAGGAGTCGTTGTTTGAGCACTCTCCAAGAGTTGGTAGAGAGGAACGGCCTCCCATTGCTGTTGTCAACCATGCTTTAAGAACAGGTTCTGCTATCTATTAATTTCTATGTTAATTATCTGTGTATGATTGAATGATGTATTTGTAGTTTATGATGTAAAAACTTAGAAGATAGGATAACTTAGTTTGTTTAGTAATGAAGTTATTCATAATGAGAAACAAATCCTACCTGTGTTTTTCCCCATCTGGAGTAATCCAGATCGTACTCTAGCACATATGGTGAAATTATATGAAGAAAGTATGATGCATGTATAGAATAAGATGTTAGCTTGATTAAAAGAATGTTTACTTTTATTTTGTTATCAAAAAAATTAGCATACTGCACATGGAGTAGAGTTAGGGTTAGACTTAGATTGTGAATGTCAGAGTTTAGTAAAGGAAAACAAGATGTATCTTTTTACTAATAGAAGTAGGTTTTGATAGATAAACAGATTCTCTATATAGCTTTTATTTCAGTAACTTTACTATTTTATTTTGAAAAAGAGGAAAGAATCTAGTAACTAAAATAAGTAGTGTTAGAATAAATAAAAATGCTTATCATCTCTACAGATTACTTCTTTCCTCCATAGGATAAATAACTATTGTTTTACAGCAAACAAACTGTGAGCGAGGGTAGATAAACTTAGATTTATTCTAAAGCTAAACTATTGGTTTAAGATTTTTAAATACGCTGTAGTGTAAATAACCTTTTATTTTATATTTTATCTAACTGAACTTAATAAGTTATACAGTTACTAACTTATTTCTTTTAATAATTTAAAACAAACCCTACAATACAGTTCATAGGAAAGAACATAGATAGTTTGTTACTCTTTATTTTATAAATACTATTATTGAAATATAAATAGGGTAACATAAGAATTAAATAATAGAATCATTATCTCTCTATATTCCTACAAATAAATTAAATATGAAGATAGCATATATAACTATAGGAGTAATATTATTTACAGATAAGATGACATTCTTATTTTATAACAAAAAAATATGAATTCTGTACTTGCAAAAATGTAACTATTACTTACATAAGTACATCACTAAAAACATGAAATTCTTATATTCTAAAGGTTAAAAATTATATAATAATATTTACAAATTCCATTATAATAAAGTATATTAGTATAAAAACAATGTACAGATACCCTAGCAGGTATTATTTAAATATACTAC
Source organism: Pseudotsuga menziesii (assembly GCA_001517045.1). NCBI lineage: Eukaryota > Viridiplantae > Streptophyta > Pinopsida > Pinales > Pinaceae > Pseudotsuga > Pseudotsuga menziesii. The sequence goes on along the minus strand of LPNX010617884.1, from coordinate 146,540 downwards.
AGGGTAAAATTCAAAGGCAATAACGTGCAGAAAATAAACCAACAAAGTAATAACATGCTCGATTTACCGAGCTCAACTAACCATTACACATTAAAAATAATAATCAAACAATTTACAGTAGTGCTTAATAAATGAAAGATAATTTTAAGAAACTGTAAATACTTTTTATAATGCCAAGTTAGGGTAAAAACTCTATACTATCAAAATTACATCAAAGGTATTAAATCCAGAATTTAAACTCTTTTCTAAATGCCTCTCGGCTTATACAAGTCAACAGTGTATGGCTTAACAGCCCTTCCTTTCATTTATACATATTTACACAGTAAATGAACAAAATTAAAAAAAATACAGTCACGGCCTAAGCCGGAAGCCCCGCATAAAGCAAGGGGTTTAACATCAACAAACAAACAGTGAACCGGTCAACCCAAATAAACCAAAACCACAAGGGTTTTGTAGACCACAGTGACCAACCGTTAAATGTCCCATAAGGGACCAAACAAGGAGGAATTTCCATGGATGTCCCACGGCTTACCCGTGAACCAACAAGCCGTTTCTACAGCCTCGCACCAACCACGTAGAGGGACGGGTCGACACCTGTGAATAAGAAGAATGATAATGTTAAAACCTTGTTTACAAAATAAACATTTGTGTATTAAAACAAGACTGCGAAGTTAATGGAAGGGTTAACAGCATCCTTACCTAGAATTTTACTGAAACACGACCACCCACAAGCAGAAGGGAAACCATCAACACGAGGAGAATGAAACCCTTCATTTGCTGCAAGAGAGAAGCAGTTTACTAACACAGCAAACAACCAACAACGATGGAGAATAGGAGCAGCAAGCACAGCAAATAAATACGCTTGGAACGTCACTTTATATCCAGCCAAAGAAACTATTCTGTGGTGAAACCCTATGCCCCAGCAAATTTGAAATGCAAGACCATGACTCTCAGTGCCAGGTCAAGGAGGAAGGAAACTCTTTACAGACAAAAGATTTGGGATTGAACTAGCCACGATGGTGAGACCCTGGAGAAAGTATCACTAACCTTTACCTAAGCATCAAACAATGTCGTGATAGCACCTCTCTACTAAATATTCGAGACGAGATCACGAGGTGTGGAACAAGCAGGAAGACTACCAGCAGCAAGATGCAAGTGAAAATGCAAACGAGAACATCGTAGCAGAGCGGCAGGAGGCTCAAAGGCAATGGAGGTAATGTCAAATCTAGGGTTTGAGGCTGCACTTTTAACCGCACAACAAATGGCTATGATGAGTCCACGTAGCCAACTAATTATTTGCATGCAGTGGGTAAGAACTGTATAGCTCCGGTGATCAATCATTCAATTGATTCTCATCCAAATCATGCAATGGGCGGAGTTTTTACAAGGTTTGTTGATGCTGAATGTCAACCCAGCCTTCGCGATGTAATTTTTTTAAACCAAAGAAACCTTAGCAGAAGAGTGAAGTTATATCATAGCGTGGATCTATACCAATGTATGACCTAATACTTATACATGTAATGGAAACTTATAGTAAAAGTTTATAAAACTTAGATTAAAGTTATAACCAGAGTTTAATTATTGGCGCGTTCCATTCTTATGACCCTTTTCACTTTTCTTTGCAAAGTAGTCTTTCAACAAATTATTATAACGATGGCAAGAGTTAAGCCACTTATCATTTAACAAAAGATTCATCAACATAAAAGTTATGCCTTAAAAACCAATATGATATTCATTCTTTTAACGGTTATAAATCCAGTAAGGATATGCCTTTCAATAACTCCAAAAGAAAATTTATACAACCTACTCTTGTTAAGATATCCATCTCGGGAGAATAGCTCTATGTATGCATTGGATTATTTGCTATATAAACCATTAAGTTGGTAGACAAAGAAAATTTAAGCTTTGTAGTATTTCTCAGGGTGGGCTTCATATAACTTTCAATGAATTAATAACCATAACTAGGTTATAATTATACGCATAAGTTGTGTGTAAAAGAATTAAGTTCTTTCATACTAACTTAGTCTAATGGATAGCAGCTTGTATCAAAGAGATAATCTATTCAAACTGTCAAAGCTTTGGAAGTCAGAATAAAGGTATAAAGACTTTTTATTGTTGTGTATTACTTTCATATCCCTTGGAGTAATCAAATCTAACCTAACGTACATGGTATAGATTTACAATTTAAGATAGACTCTTAACGTAATATTTCTTCCATCTTTTTAACCCGCGTGTAAAGAAAGATTTAAAACGTGTACACACAACAACTGTGTTAAACATTGATAAACATCACGGAGTTTAGTACACAATAAAAACTATAAATTATAACTACTGGAGAGAAAGCAGCTGTTACCCAATACTGATAGAACTGAACCTCACTTCCTTAGTGTTTTTAAAAGAATAATGACTTAATGGTTTTACCTCATAAAGCATGTGAATTTGAATAGCATTTATAATCTTTTACTGAACATATATCTGTATGCATAATGATTATGAACAAGTAGCACCGGATCTTTCTTACCTGTAAATCTGTAAGAGCAGGTAAACTTTTTGCATTAGCTCAAAAGCTAAGTAAGCCCAAAATATCATGACAGTTCCACCTTGTGGTCGCAAAGAAAAACAAGTCATTAAACTAAAAAATAATTGTTCTATAAGATAAACATAATCAAGTAGATAATTCAGATAACGAAATCATTAACATATAACTAATTAAAACAATTAGTTGACTGCATTAATGAAAACTAACTGTATTTTCAAAATTTTAAATTTTTCAGAAATTTTGGGGTTTTGACTTGTGGTATCAGAGCACAAGGTTCAAACACTAGGCCTTGATGCAACCCAACTAGCTTTCATAGAACAGTAAAGTAAAATAATATACTGACATATATTTTGTTTTATGTTAAGAATGGAAAATTTCCTTTTTCTGAAGTTTAATAGGCCGGTATGGAAAATCTGGGAGAGTATGCACAGGAGGAGTCTCCAGATACAGAAACAAGAAAATTGCCAAGAGAACCTATGTTAGAAGAGGTGACTGCCAACTCCTCAGAGCTGTTGCAGACCGTAAAAGATTTGAAAACTGAAATGGAATCAGTAAAGAGGGAGAATGAGAGGATTTTGAAAGCTCAGGAAGAATTGAACCAAATTTTAATAGAAAAGTTCCAAACTGAAGGAAGGAGCAGAAGATCAGAATATGAAGATGTCAGTCATCAAAGAAAATCCAAAAAGATGAAGATGGAAAAAACTGAAAGTAGTTCATCATCTGAAGGGTTTGGTGAACGACAAAGTTACCATACTACTAGTGACAGTAGTGAAGATGATTTGTATAACAGAAAGAAGAAATACAGACCATATGAGGAAATTTCAGGGGAGTTTAAAAAGATAAAGCCCCCAACTTATAATGGAGAGACTGAAAAAGGGGAGGAAGCAGAGTCCTAGTTATCCGGGATGAAGAAGTATTTTCATATATATAATTACTCTAATCAGTTAAAGGCAAGGATGGCAATATATAACCTTTCCAGAAAAGCTGACATCTGGTGGCAAGACCTAAAGAGAGTCAAGGGTATCAGAGAAAAATAAGTTAATTGGAGTACCTTTAAAAGGTATTTCAAGAAGAAATTTTTGTCTGAGCAGTATTACGAAGAAAGAGCTAAAGAGTTTTATGAATTGAAGTTAGGTTCAATGACTATGAAGGATCTGAACATTAAATTCTTAAGCTTGCTTAGGTATGTACCTTACCTAGTAGACGAGAAACCTAAAGTGCGGCAATTTCTCAGCTGTCTACCGTATCATATTAAGGACAGAATTGAGTATGATAACCCGAAGACTCTGGAGGAAGCTATGAGGAAGGATAATTTTTGTTTTGAGCAGAACCGGAAGAAGGAAGGCTTGGCCAACTGGAAGGCTAAGAAAAATAACAATCAGCTTGAGTTTAAGAAGAAGGAATTTGCACCTCATAGGAATTTCAAGAATAATAAGACCAAAAATTATTCTAACAACAAAAATTTCCAGGGAAATAGGAATGGTACTTCCAACAATTCGAATAATTTCAAGGGCAAGGAAGTTGCAAATAACCATGGAAATTTTACCAAGAGCTTTGAACGTAAAGAGCCTGTTAAGTGCTGGGAATGTAATGGCCCGCACTATGCCTCAGTTTTCCCAAACCGGAAAAAGACACTCAGCAATATTCATACTGTACAAGAGGAGATGACCGTTGGGGAATTAGCGAGGAGCATGGCCAGAATTAATGTAGCTTTGGAGAATCGCCAAGCTGACTATCAGACTTCCATGGTGGAAGTAGAAGGTATGATTAATTAAACCCCTGTAACCATTTTAATTGATCCAGGAGCTAGTCTCAGTTACATTGCACCTCAGATAGTGGAAAAACGTAAGTTGACTGTCGATAAGTTTGATAATTATTGGTTAGTTCAATTAGCCACTGGGGCAAAAAGAAAAGTAACCTGTTTTGTGAAAGAATGTGCTTTACTTATGGATGAATTTAAAACTACAGTTAAGCTTAATGTTTTGCCACTTGGCTCATATGATTTACTGATTGGCATGGATTGGTTAGAACAACATAAGGTAGTTTTAAATTGTTACGATAAAAATTTCACGTGCTTAAATAGTGATGAACAACCAGTAAAGGTTAAGGGTATTCCTAGAAAAACTATAATAAGGCAGATTTCTGCTTTACAACTTAAAAGAGCTGTTAGAAAAGGATGTAAAGCCTATTTAGTAACTATTACAGATGAGGAAGGTAAAACTGAAATAGATAAGTTAAAAATAGAAGATATTCCTGTTTTAAAAGAATATACTGACGTATTCCCAGAAGAAATTCCAGGATTACCTCCAAGGAGGGAATTGGATTTCACCATTGAGCTGGTACCGGGTGTGGTGCCTAGCTCAAAAGCTCCTTATCGAATGAACATTTTAGAACTTAATGAGCTAAAATCACAATTAAAAGAGTTAATTGATAAAAAGTACATTCGACCTAGTGTGTCTCCTTGGGGAGCACCGGTCATCTTTGTTAAAAAGAAAGACGGAACTCTGCGATTATGCATAGACTACCATCAGCTAAATAAAATGACTATTAAAAATAGGTATTCGTTGCCCTACATAGATGATCTGTTTGATCAACTACGTGGAGCCACGATGTTTTCGAAGATATATTTGAGGTCAGGATATCATCAAGTAAGAATTAAGGATGAAGATATCTTCAAGATAGCATTTAGAACAAGATATGGACACTACGATTTTGTCGTAATGCCATTTGGGCTTACTAACGCCCCAGCTATCTTTATGTGCTTAATGAAAAATATAATGCATAAGTATTTAGATAAGTTTGCGGTCGTGTTTATCAACGACATCCTAATTTACTCTAAAACGGAAGAAGAACATAAAGAACACCTAAAGATAGTTTTACAAGAGTTACGAGAACATCAACTCTTTGCGAAGTTTAGCAAGTGTGACTTCTTTAAGGATGAAATTCAGTACTTAGGTCACGTAGTGAGTAAGGAAGGAATTTCAGTAGATCCAGAAAAGATTTGGGAAATCGAATATTGGCTGATTCCTAAAGATGTAACGGATGTTAGGTCGTTCATGGGAATTACTGGTTATTACCGGAGATTCATTGAAGGATTTTCAAAGATAGCAAATCCGATAACTTCCTTACAAAAGAAAGGAAAGAAATTTGAATGGAACCTGAAGTGTGAAGAAAGCTTTAAGAAATTAAAAACCTTATTGACTAGTGCACCTATTCTAAGAGTAGAAGATCCTAACAAAGATTTCGTAGTATGTACTAATGCCTGTAATGACGGCTTAGGCGGTGTTCTGACTCAACAAGGGCATGTCATTGCCTATGAGTCTAGAAAGTTGAAAATTCATGAAAAGAATTACGCAACTTATGATCTAGAACTTGCGGCTTTTATACACGCCTTAAAAATGTGGCGACATCATTTAATAGGCAGAAAATTTATTCTAATGACTGATAATAAAGGACTAAAATATCTTCTAGATTAGCCTAATTTAAACGCTAGACAAGTAAGGTGGTTAGCCTTCTTGAGTGAATATGATTTCGAAATCCAGCATATAAAGGGTAAGGAAAATAAGGTGGCTGATGCATTAAATAGAAACGCAAAGCTGAACTTTACAGCAGCAATCAGCACTTATGCTTCTGATTTAAATGAACAGCTTAAAGAAGGGGTAAAACAAGATGAGATTTATCAGAAATTGCAAATTATAGCTAAAGAAGAACCTATAGAAATCTTAATAAAAGGTTATAGTTTAAATGAAGATGAATTTTTATTATTTAAAGATAAATTGTATGTACCTAATGTTCCTAAGGTTAAGTTGTTAATTCTGGACGAAGTCCATAAAACACCATATTCAGGACACCCAGGTTACCAAAAGACTGTAACCATGCTAAGAAAAGAATATTTTTGGCCAAACATGAAATCTGAGGTAGCTAAATACACTGTAAGGTGTTTAGAATGTCAACAGGTGAAAACCAAACACCAACACCCAGCTGGTTTGCTACAACCTTTACCTATTCCTAGATGGAAATGGGAAGTGATTAGCTTAGATTTTATTACTGGACTACCCAGAAATCAGAATCAAAATGACTCTATTATGGTGGTAGTTGACAAGTTAAGCAATTCAACACATTTTATTCCTGTAAAAACTACTTACAAGGCTGCCAATATAGCTGATATCTTCTTAAAGCATATTTTTCGGTTACATGGAGTACCGAAGGTTATAATCTCAGACAGAGATCCTAAATTCACAAGAAATTTTTGGAAGTCCTTGTTTAAGGGATTAAATACAACATTAAATTTTAGTACCTCCTTCCATCCTCAAACAGATGGACAAACTGAACGAGTGAATCAGGTGCTGGAGGATTTATTGAGGATGTTTGTGAAAGATCAGCCAGGTAAATGGAAAGACTACTTACATCTAGCAGAGTTCGCATATAACAATAACTATTAGTCATCAGCTAAATTTAGTCCATTTGAAATTTTATATGGATGAAAATGCAACACTCCTATCTCTTGGAATAATTCAGTATATAGATTAGTGTTAGGACTAGAATTGTTGAAAGAAATGGAGGAAATTGTGAAGCAAGTGCAGGGAAATTTGAAGGTGGCACAGGATCGGCAAAAAATTCAAGCAGACTTGAAAATAACTCCCAAGGAGTTCCAGGTAGGTGAACATGTGTTCATCAAGGTAAGGCCAAAGAAAAGCTCTCTAAGACTGGGGAGTTGTGCAAAGATAGCACCACGTTACTGTGGTCCATTCGAAATTTTGTCTAGGATTGGTCAAGTTGCTTATCAGCTAGCATTACCACCTAACTTGAAAGTACATAATGTTTTTCATATCTCTGTTTTAAAGAAGTATGTTCATGATGCTACTCATGTGGTTGATTGGAATGTTGTGCAGGTGGAACCAGAAGGAGAAATTATGGTGGAACCGGACTGTATCCTCGGGAGGAGGGAAATTACCCTGCGGAACTACACCATTGGACAAGTGAAGGTGCAATGGAAGCACCTTAGTCCTGAAGAGGCCACCTGGGAACTGGAAAGTAAGATGCGGGAAGCATACCCAAATTTGTTCCAGGGGATCCCGGAAGATGAAGAATAAGTAACATTGAGGACGATGTTACATTTTAAGGGGGTGTGTATGTCACATACCCCAATTTTCTAAAATAATGTTATTTGTTTTAATTTGATTCCTAAGACATTATGTTAAATTTAATGCTAAGTAGGAACTGATGACTCAGTAGAGTCAAAGATGTGGAATGTAATTCTGAATATTTTATTTTTTTATAAATAAAAAAGTGGAGACAACAGCTTGGGAGAGCTGTTAATAAGAGTGTTACTGGTCAAACTGGTGGAAGGAACTAGGTGGAGAGCAAAAGATAAGTGGCATCATCCTCAAACACCTCCTATGTTGCAGGTGGAAACTTCCCTACATTTGGGGTCATGATCCCCCAAGAAAGTGGGATCATAGCAGGTGGCTCAATTAATGACAACTAACCCAAAAACACCTAGGCAATCTTTTAAAAGTACCCAATGAAGAGAGCTGAGGTTGCTTAGATATTTTCCAAGAGAAGAATCATTCAGGTGGAATGCATTTCAAGGAATTCATTGGGGAAAAGGGAAAACTGTAAGGAAGGTGTTTTGAGAGATAAAATGCAGTAACTTGGCCTGATACGGCTTGCTAGCTGAGAGAAATTGACTGATAAGTTCAGAACTGATATTGAGTCTCAGGACTAGTACTTGATTATTTGCTGCACCTAGTTCTAGCCAGGGAGACCAGAGCAAGCTCAGGGGTCCTGAGGAGTCGTTGTTTGAGCGCTCTCCAGGAGTTGGTAGGGAGGAACGGCCTCCCATTGCTGATGTCGACCATGCTTTAAGAACAGGTTCTGCTATCTATTAATTTCTTTGTTAATTATCTGTGTATGATTGAATGATGTATTTGCAGTTTATGATGTAAAAACTTAGAAGATAGGATAACTTAGTTTGTTTAGTAATGAAGTTATTAATAATGAGAAACAAATCCTACCTGTGTTTTTCCCCATCTGGAGTAATCCAGATCGTACTCTAGCATAGATGGTGAAATTATATGAAGAAAGTATGATGCATGTATAGAATAAGATGTTAGCTTGATTAAGAGAATGTTTACTTTTATTTTGTTATCAGAAGAATTAGCATACTGTACATGGAGTAGAGTTAGGGTTAGACTTAGATTGTGAATGTCAGAGTTTAGTAAAGGAAAACAAGCTGTATCTTTTTACTAACAGAAGTAGGTTTTGATAGATAAACAGATTCTTTGTACAGCTTTTATATCACTAACTTTACTATTTTATTTTGAAATAGAGGAAAGAATCTAGTAACTAAAATAAGTAGTGTTAGAATAAATAAAAATGCTTATCATCTCTACAGATTACTTCTTTCCTGCATAAGATAAATAACTACTGTTTTACAGCAAACAAACTATGAGTGAGGGTAGATAAACTTAGATTTACTCTAAAGCTAAACTATTGGTTTAAGATTTTTAAATACGCTGTAGTGTAAATAACCTTTTATTTTATATTTTATCTAACTGAACTTAATAAGTTATACAGTTACTAACTTATTCCTTTTAATAATTTAAAACAAACCCTACAATACAGTTCATAGGAAAGAACATAGATAGTTTGTTACTCTTTATTTTATAAATACTATTATTGAAATATAAACAGGGTAACATAAGAATTAAATAATAGAATACTATCTCTCTATATTCCTACAAATAAATTAAATATAAAGATAACATATATAACTATAGGAGTAATATTATTTAGAGATAAGATGACATTCTTATTTTATAACAAAAAAATATGAATTCTGTACTTGAAAAGATGTAACTATTAATTACATAAGTACATCACTAAAAGCATGAAATTCTTATATTCTGAAGGTTAAAAATTATATAATAATATTTACAAATTCCATTATAATAAAGTAGATTAGTATAAAAACAATGTACAGATACCCTAGCAGGTATTATTTAAATATACTACAGGGTAAAATTCAAAGGCAATAACGCGCAGAAAATAAACCAACAGAGTAATAACATGCTCGATTTACCGAGCTCAACTAACCATTACACATTAAAAATAATAATCAAACAATTTACAGTAGTGCTTAATAAATGAAAGATAATTTTAAGAAACTGTAAATACTTTTTATAATGCCAAGTTAGGGTAGAAACCCTATACTATCAAAATTACATCAGAGGTATTAAATCCAGAATTTAAACTCTTTTGTAAATGCCTCTCGGCTTCTACAAGTCAACAGTGTATGGCTTAATAGCCCTTCCTTTCATTTATACATATTTACACAGTAAATGAACAAAAATTAAAAATTTACAGTCACGGCCTAAGCTGGAAGCCCCGCATAAAGCAAGGGGTTTAACATCAACAAACAAACAGCGAACCGGTCAACCCAAATAAACCAAAACCACAAGGGTTTTGTAGACCACGGCGACCAACTGTTAAATGTCCCATAAGGGACCAAACAAGGAGGAATTGCCATGGATGTCCCAGGGCTTACCCGTGAACCAACAAGCCATTGCTGCAGCCTCTACAGCCTCGCACCAACCACGTAGAGGGATGGGTCGACACCTGTGAACAAGAAGAACGATAATGTTAAAACCTTGTTTACAAAATAAAAATTTGTGCATTAAAAAAATACTGCGAAGTTAATGGAAGGGTTAACAGCATCCTTACCTATTATTTTACTGAAACACAACCACCCACAAGCAGAAGGGTAACCACCAGCGTGAGGAGAATGAAACCCTTCATTTGCTGCAAGAGAGAAGGGGTTTACTAACACAACAAACAACCAACAGCGATGGAGAATAGGAGAAGAAAGCACAGCAAATAAATACGCTTGGAACGCCACTTTATATCCAGCCAAAGAAACTATTCTGCGATGAAACCCTATGCCCCAGCAACTCTGAAACGCAAAACCATGACTCTCAGTGCCAGGTCAAGGAGGAAGGAAACTCTTTACAGTCGAAATATTCGGGATTGAACTAGCCATGATGGTGAGACCCTAGAGAAAGTATCACTAACCTTTACCCAAGCATCAAACATTGTCGTGACAGCACCTCTCTACTAAGTATTCGAGATGAGCTCACGAGGTGTGGAACAAGCAGGAAGACTACCAGCAACAAGATGCAAGTCACAGTGCATACGAGAACATCGTAGCAGAGCGGCAGGAGGCCCGAAGGTGACGGAGGTAATGTCAAAGCTAGGGTTTGAGACTGCCCTTTTAACTGCACAACAAATGGCTATGACGAGTCCACGTAGCCAACTAATTATTTGCATGCAGTGGGTAAGAACTGTATAGTTCTGGCGATCAATCATTCAATTGATTCTCATCCAAATCATGCGATGGGAGAAGTTTCTACAAGGTTCATTGATGTCGAATGTCAACCCAGCCTTTGCACTGTAATTTTTTTAAACCAAAGAAACCTTAGCACAAGAGTGAAGTTATATCATAGTGTGGATCTATACCAATGTATGACCTAATACTTATACATGTAATGGAAACTTATAGTAAAATTTTATAAAACTTAGATTAAAGTTATAACCAGAGTTTAATTATTGGCGCATTCCATTCTTATGACCCTTTTCACTTTGCTTTGCAAAGTAGTCTTTCAACAAAATATTATAACGATGGCAAGAGTTAAGCCACTTATCATTTAACAAAAGATTCATCAACATAAAAGTTATGCCTTAAAAACCAATATGATATTCATTCTTTTAGTGGCTATAAATCCAGTAAGGATATGCCTTTCAATAACTCCAAAAGAAAATTTATACAACCTACTCTTATTAAGATATCCATCTCGAGAGAATAGCTCTATGTATGCATTGGAGTATTTGCTGTATAAACCATTAAGTTGGTAGAAAAATAAAATTTAAGCTTTGTAGTATTTCTCAAGGTGGGCTTCATATAAATTTCAATGAATTATTAACCATAACTGGGTTATAATTATACGCATAAGTTGTGTGTAAAAGAATTCAGTTATTTCATACTAACTTAGTCTAATGGATAGTAGCTTGTATCAAAGAGATAATCCATTCAAACTGTCAAAGATTTGGAAGTCAGAATAAAGGTATAAAGACTTTTTATTGTTGCGCATTACTTTCATATCGCTTGGAGTAATCAAATCTAACCTAACGTACATGGTATAGATTTACAATTTAAGATAGACTCTTAACGTAATATTTCTTCCATCTTTTTAACCTGCGTGTAAAGAAAGATTTAAGAGGTGTACACACAACAACCATGTTAAACCTTGATAAACATCGCGGAGTTTAGTACACAATAAAAAATATAAATTATAACTACTGGAGAGAAAGCAACTGTTACCCAATACTGATAGAACTGACCCTCACTTCCTTAGTGTTTTTAAAAGAATAACAACTTAATGGTTTTACCTCATAAAGCATGTGAATTTGAATAGCATTTATAATCTTTTACTGAACATATATCTGTATGCGTAATGATTATGAACAAGAAGCACCGGATCTTTCTTACCTATAAATCTGTAAGAGCAGGTAAACTTTCTGCGTTAGCTCAAAAGCTAAGTAAGCCCAAAATATCATGACAGTTCCACCTTGTGGTCACAAAGAAAAACAAGTCATTAAACTAAAAAAGAATTGTTCTATAAGATAAACATAATCAAGTAGATAATTCAGATAACGAAATCATTAACATATCACTAATTAAAACAATTAGTTGATTACATTAATGAAAACTAACTGTATTTTCAAAATTTTAAATTTTTCAGAAATTTTGGGGTTTTGACATGAGTCACCACACTCCATGAGCCCATAATTTTCCTTGAACCATTGAGTTCTACTCCAATAATTTCCTAT
>LPNX010617884.1:109246-134079 GCA_001517045.1 Pseudotsuga menziesii | reverse complement strand
TATATATATATATATATATAAATTTAGACTTAGTGATTCACTTAGCTAGACACTTATTTTTGTTGCACTATTTTGGTTTTATTTCTCTTGCTTAGCATTTTTTAAAGAGTTGCTTTAGAACTCTCACTTTGCATTCAGATTGGATGATATTTTAGTTCCATTGACCTATTTGTTGAATAGTAATAAAAATTATATTATCTTATCTTGTTGCATACTAATCTATACTAATTACCACCTTAAAAACATATCACCTTGCTCTTGTATCAGCAAGGTTCCCTGGACTAAAATCTGAATTTCCTGCATCCTTAGGCTAGCCTACTGATGCTTAATCTTGCCTCTTGATCTTCACAACATTTTTTCTTGATGGTTTTGGGGTTAGTAGCTATGTAGCCTCTCTAATTGTGGTTATAAAACTTGGCATATTTCACCCTTGATCCTCCCCCTGTGTTGCTGCTGAGTCACTTCTTTTCAGACCTACTTTTGGGCGTCTCTTTGCAGAGTCTGTCGTTGTTGCTGCAGCCATGCTAAAAATATTTGTTAATAGGGTTTATTTCCTTATTCTATTCCCAACGAACCACCCCAAATCCACATTTAGACACCATTCAATTCTCGAACATATTTGAGCCACACCTACATGGCTCTACTGTGAGAATGATCTCTCCTATAGTGTAGGCACACTGAGCTGCACCTTCGTATCTTTATTTGTTACTATGTCAAGAACGTGTGTTTTCTGTTTGAGGGGATGTTGGTAAATGGAACTATTGAGAACAATAACCTAGTCTTGGTTAACTAGAGATATCACAAGATAGAAAAATAATTGGCATTCAAGTTTCAAATTGTAAAGAAAATTTGAAGGGTGAAAAAGATTTTGAAAATATTCATGAAAATTTTGTTCCTAATGTCAAACATCATGTGCTTTATACATTTGTGACTAAATACAATGAAGTTATGGTAGTTCCAAACACTTCTTTGCATCAGAATTCCATTCTGAAGAAGAAAAGAAATATCTTAAAGAAACATATTTCAGGGTTATCAACTCTACCAGAGAGATCAGATAATCAAATAAACATAAATATTTGCACGGAAGAATAAAATGTTCTTGAAGTATTATCTGGAATAGATCATCGAAAGAAAAGGAAACAGATCAAGGCAAGGAAACATAAAATTAACTTTGATGAACATTTGCATTTGGTAAAAAGGGAAAGAATTGAAGCTGAAGATGAAACCAAGAAAATTGTAGAAGGCTCGAATAAAGGAGGAATAACAAGTGCCAGTGACAATAATGGAAAGGCCTATGTGTTTGAACTTTTCCACCAAAGGTCAATAAATATCGTTTGAAAATTAATGATAAAAATTGTCAAGGATTAGAGTGAAGAATGAACATATTGCGTGTGGATCATTTATGCATTCATAGTGACTTATGAGAATCCTGATTCCTATACATTGGGTATTTTTCACTGCATTAACTTATGAGAATCTTGAACCTTGAAACTAGAAGCATAGAAGAATAGATCTACAAAAATACTTAACAACAAATTGCTCTCACAAACTCAGAAATGTTGATTGCTATCAAAAACTCTGCTTTGAGTTTTAAAATGGTGGAAGGGACTATTTTATAGGGAATCAGTTATTACTTTAGAGCTCCACACTTTTCCCTTTTTATTTTTTATTTCATGTTCTTGTGTTCAAAAAAAAAGGAGGATATGTTGGCTTGACAGATCCCAAGAAATTTTTCCAACATTTCCAAACCAAAAGTGAATCCTTGATGGATCCTACCAGATCTATATCCAAATCATAGAAACAAGGATCCTACATCTGGTAACATAAAGAATATATCATTGAAACAAAATTAACAAGCTTTTAAAAATTGAATTGGCAAACTCAAAGACAAGCTATCATATGCATGCAAAAGCTTATATCCAGGGAATTTAAAGATAATAAATTGACTTTGGAGTAAGGTTTAAGATGGAATTTCCTTACCAATACTATTGTTCCCTTGATGTTAAAGTTTCTAAAAGGATTCAAAACATGGGATATAGCTCCACCATATTGCCCAATTGCTTGTGCTCCCTTAACTATACGTGAATTTCTTTCTAGCTTATCCAGGACTGAAACTTCTATAAAGGGAAGCAGAGAAATGAAACTGTAGTTAGATTATCTTACAAGACAGGAAATACATTGTTATGTGAATAATGAACAAATTCAGCAATACAAAAGTATAAATAATTGCCAAAATTTTACATGCAATTAGACTTAGAAGGGTAGGCACTGTCCTGTTTAAATTTTATTTTCCACGGATAGAATAACCACATTTTCAAGTATCCAAAGACAACAATTCAAGAATAGAGGACTAAAAACATTGAATTGTTCTTTTTATCAGCAACCCACATGCAAATTGAATAATTATGTTTCTTGGTCTGAAAATTCTCAAAATGTTTCTATAAACCTTTGCAGCATAAACCCTCCACTGAAAGATACATAGAGAAAGAGAAATATACATGTTCAAACATATATCACCTATAAACCATCACACTGCAAAAACAGTACCAAAACTCCCATAATCATTTTCTCATGAAATGAAAAAGACAGCATCCCAACTATGAATATATTTAACCACAGCTTGATGGCTTCTGCCAAACCTAAATCTATATGATCTGCTACTGGATTATGCAATTGTTGTTAAACATATGTGTGCACTATGTACTATAACCAACAGAATTACAAATGTATATTCCTTCATAATTTTGTGTTAGACTTTGTGTTGCAACCAGAGAAGCAGTGCTAAAGTAATAAGAACTAGTGATGCAGATGGACCTAAATCTAAGCTAGTAAGCAATCATTTAATTTATGATTTTTTCCATTTCAAGCTGAGAGAAGACTCGCGGGAATCACAAGACATAAATTTTAACTTGTATTCCATGCTCAACCATCATCTTTGACACCATGTAAAAAATATGGTATTGAACATCATCACTAATACACAATCAACATTATAAACCAACCATAAACATAACCCAATACAAAAGATCAAATAAACTTGACTGCAGTGTTTTTAGTGGGGAAAAAACACAATGGTGTATGTACATTATAATGGTACAAGACTGCATCACAGATAGTTTGGGAATAACCACCTCATTAATGAGGACAACTAGCCTTCTTACGATCTCATTAATAAATACTACTAATGGTAGGATTAGGTACAATGTCACACAAGGCCACATATTGATTAATTCCCATGTTTATTTTCTAAAGGTATGATAGTCATGGACCAGAGTTGGTCTTTAATGGACAGGATTCATCATCATCACAAATGTCCACAAAGTCTATATTAACTAACATAATGCAATATTATCACTAACAGTGGAATGTGAGAGGGATAATTATTCCTAGTAGAGAGGTGCTTGTGAAAAGAAACTTATCCCTAAACCTCAACCTAATATTGTCTTCTGAGAGAGGTAAAACTGACATGCTTTGAGTTTAGGACCAAGGACTATTTTTGGCTTGGACTAATTTGGGCTATGGATAACCAGCAAGGAAAAATAGGGGTTGTTGTAGATGTTTTCCTTTGGTTGTAGACATGTTTGCTCGATCATGCATTTGAACTACTCTTTTGCTCGTGAGAAGAATTTTGGGTTCTACTTTAGTTATACACTTTACTCTGCTCATGATAGGAATATGTTGTTAAGGGTCTTGAGAATTTCTTTTAACAAGGTGGAGTGGTAAGGCGACAGAGCAAGTGGAAATTATCTTGATTGTTTTGTTGTCTAGCAACGAAAAGGACGCCTGGACTAGGTGTAATGACAAAAATTCCTTGACTATCTGAGGTGGTTTACAAAAAAAATCCTTTTTCTTGGCATGTTTCCCATCATACACAATTTAAACTCAAAATGACCCTCAATGAGGATTAGGGCCTTGGATTCGCACTATGAGTCTGGATTATCAATCTAAATTATCCTGTCTATATTGCACATACCATGTTTGAGGCCACCATTTCTTTGAAATTATTATGAATTTAGTAACAGAGGCAAAAATATGGGCAAATCCAAAACACTTACTTCCCGGAGCACCTTGTTTTTGTGGGACTTGTCCACTCTCTTGATGGCAAAATACTCAATTGTTTTCTTGTTTCTCCTTTTGTAAATAGTCCGAAACAAATGCATTGTCAAAAATTAATACCTAAAATACAGAGGTTAGTTGTGAGATCCTAGAGAAATAAATTTGAAAAATATGAAAAAATTAAAAAGCAAATGGATGGAAATGGAATAAAATGGACTGAAATACATACCAAGTACTTGTCCCGTCTGATGGCCTTAGCCAGTAAAGTATAACTATATGAGACGAAAAATGACCTATATCGGAGAAGCACAGGCCCCCTATTTATATAACTGGTAGGGAATTTAATTGAATGGATGGACTTATTCACCTATCCTGCTATTGAATTAAAATCACTATGCACCTATCCACCGATAGGGAGAGGAAGCAGATAGAGATGTGTTGCAACTTTCTAGAACTCCCGTCACCTGGTTCCCAGATCCAACTAGATTAGTGTCGGATCCATGAAATCCACTTCTGAAAGTAAAAAGAAAATTTCTTGGCGCCAAATGTGGTACTGTGGTACTAATTCATATCAAATTATTCAAATTTTCTTCCCAATAAATTGTACAGTACTACCAGCTAATGGTAGTAAATCAGCGATGAAGGAGATCAAGATAAAGGTGAGGTAAATGGTGAGGGTTTGTTGCATTTGTTCAAGTATTTTGAACGATCAATGAATGCACAGTACTATGGATTCCTTTAACTTTGAATGGTGGTAGGAGCAGGAGAATCAATACAAATACAAATCAAAATATATATAGTATGTCCTTTTATTTTATTTCAAAGTTTGTCATTTTTCATTTGTTTTTTACTTTAGAAAACTTTGTTATTTTTCACTTTTGCCTTTAGAAGGAATAATAGGGACCACCCTTTCATAGCTATCTCCGGCATATTTTTTGAGAGGATAATTACAAGAGTGTTGTTAGGGGAGGACAATAGAAATCATCCAAGGTTTAATGAATGAAATATATTTAGCTTATTTTTCTTTGGATTATAATAATAATATTAAATATTGTATTATTGTTTAATATGTTTTTTAATGGTTAAGACCATATTAATAATTTAAGTTCAAATTTATTTGGACTTGAACTCATGGATTATAAGTTTATTGATTTAACAAGTTTCAAATGAAACATTAATTCAACAACAAATAGTTATAAGGTAGCATGGTGTAAAAAATCTATTTTTCACAAATCTATTATTGTTTTAGATGTGTTCTAATGGTCAAGACGATCTTAATGACTTAAGTTCAAATTTTAGTGGACATGGAACCATGAATTATTAGTTCATTGAGTCAACAAGTTTAAAATGAAACATTAATTCAACAAAAAATAATTATAAGGTAGCATGGTGTAAAAAGATTCCATTTTTTCCCAAATATATTAGGCCTCAAGAAGAACCAAAAATAAATGGAGGCACAAATTTATTAGAACTTAAAAACTAAGTTAAGATAGATTTTCTCATTTATTTAATTCTTGTATTCTTTTTTACTACTATGGTTTAGATTTTAGTTATGTTATATTAATATTATTGGCTTGTTATGTTATTTTTTATTACATTGTAAGTGTTTTTATTGTGTGAAGGATTTGGACGACGATGTTCAAGTTCATCCTGGTCATCCATTTGCAAGATGATCTTAGCCATTAATTTGTTGAATTATAACTTTATTTTCATATTTTTCCCATTATGCATGCAACAAATGTTGATGTGTTCTACTACATGCAATAATTATCATGTCTTGTGATTAACATATAGTCATTTCATGCATGTCCTTCTCTCTTTTTTTAACCCCAAATAAGTTTCTATGTAACCCCAAATATAATTCATGGATGTACCCCTTCACTAAAGTAGACAAAGTAGACCATCGTTGGAGCAACACAAAAAAAAAAACACAGGTGGGGAACCACTCTTCTCCCAACCAATCTCCTAGTCATAAAAAAGAATCCCCTGAGCCCTCACTCAGCAATACCAAGCTAGAAAATACTCTCATCATTTAAATCTGCCATTTTAAATCCATCATTTTATGAAGGTATTTGAATCAATTAATTATTATTGTTATCACTTACTTTTTTTATAATTATGATAAATCGATATTAATGAACTCTGGTAAATGGGTTTGATAGCATATCATGCCATTGGCAATTAGAGGGGATTCATGTCTTACAGCTGACTTAAGGAATGCCATAAGTCGATTGTCAGCGTTTTTAAGGTATATTGTGGGTTGATATTTACAAGGTTTATGGTAGGAAATGTCACTGTGTATGATGCAATGATATATTATATTTCATTTTAAATGTCATAAATGTTCATACTAATTTTGTGTCATTTATTAGGTGGTTGACCTCTAAAGAGATCCGTGTGTGTGAAGTGCCAAAATGGAAGAAGGAAATTGTTGAAATTGTGTGTGTATTTGAGAAGGAGCCTTATGTTCTACCAATTCATTGTGAGCAGGTGTTTTTTTCCTAAAACATAATATAAATATAAGAAGCATTAGTCGTCAATATTTTGATAATTCATTGCCTATTGGGAATATATATGTGTTTAATGATAGCAACAAAATTATAATAACATATGTCTAATATATGGATCTCCTTCATGCACAGGTATTTTTCTATGAAGATATTTTGGATCCAAAATGGATATTTGTCATTCATTATGATCCAAGATTAAGACATGTTTTCGAAGATGCTTCAATTGATACTAAGAAAACCAATGATGACCAACCAAATATAGTTGAGGAAGAACAAATTGGCATCCATGATGATGTTCAAGTTGAAGAAGATCTAGTAGAAGAATGTGAAGATGATAATGATGACAATATTCCTTTAGCAATATGGAGAAGTAGGGTCATAGGTGCATCTTCAGAAGATGATATCATGGAGGAAGATAATATGGATGATATCGAAAGCAATGATGAAAATAGATCTGGTGACATTCATGTAACTGATCTGGAAGCAAATTTTATTAATACAAAATATGATGAAAGTGAAGATGAGGATGATTACAATACCACTTTAGCAGGATGGTGTAGCAAGAATAATATTAGGTACTTCCAAGAACATATGAGCATTGAGAAGGAAACATTGGAAGACCTAGATGCAGATTATAATGTGAATGAAGACTTCTAAATTTACAGTAGGATATGTAATTCATATTTAAATAATAATGGTTTTTATGTCACATTTTAAAATGCTTCGTTATTATTTGGATGCAATAATCATTCAATTGCTATGTTTAGAACTCATAATCTAAATTAATGTGTTGATTCTTTTCTCTATACTCGTTACCTAGTGCAATGTCCTTAAAATGTTTATAAGTTAATATGACTTGGTATCCAAAAATAACAATAATTAGTTGGATAATAGTTATTGTGGTTAGTTTCATCTATTGGTTGATAATTTGGTTAGAAGTGATATGAATTTATTCGTTGAGAATTAAAAAAGGTTATATATGTATATTGTAGAAGTTGTCATATGCATGTACATACAAATATAACTTGTGCAATTGAAGGAATTGGTTAACACAAATGTACGTAAACTACACTATAGAAAAAACCTTTGATTAGTTTATGTATAAGCTCACCTTTAAAACAAATATGATTCACTTAAACCTATATATAATCCATGTAGTATTCATATAGATGTTCAAATGGGATTTCAATTAGATTATGTGATTCACAACTACCCTCCAAATCACAATACTTTTGATTAACTATAATAGGAAATAAAAAGTAAGATGCCAAATCGAGGAAACCTCATATTTTGATTTTGTTGTCACCTTTATTCATCAAATCATCTTTTTTCCACTTTAGAAACATCTTTATATAATGTGCCTATTTTTTCACCTAGACATGAATCTAGCACAAGTAGAATTTAAATGTAATTTATTTTGGATGTTAAAGTGGATGCAATTTGTGTCCATTTTAGCATCATCATGATATAGACCACCTAGTTGTGTACCTATACAACCTAGCATAAGAAGAATATAAATGTAATTGATTTGGGGTGCTAAAGTGGACACAATAAATGTAATTGATTTGATGATAATGACATTCACAATTATGTGATTATATGATAATGATGATGACAATGCTATTGTTGATGATGACAATGACGATGAAAATAATGATGATGATGATGAGATGAATGATGATGAAAATGATGGAAATGATGATGAAGTTGAAAATGATGT
Organism: Pseudotsuga menziesii; assembly: GCA_001517045.1. Taxonomy (NCBI): domain Eukaryota; kingdom Viridiplantae; phylum Streptophyta; class Pinopsida; order Pinales; family Pinaceae; genus Pseudotsuga; species Pseudotsuga menziesii. The sequence goes on along the minus strand of LPNX010617884.1, from coordinate 125,793 downwards.
GATTATATGGTGACAATGATGATGATAATAATGATGACGATGACAATGAGAATGACATGAGAAATGATGACGACGATGATGATGATGATGATCCTTATAAGAAAGTGTTGGTAGAGGTAAATAAACACAGTTTCACTACAAGCTCCAAGATTAAAATGTGCTCAATCATAGTTATAATTTATGCATGCTTAATTTGTAACAATATCCCACTTGTTATGCATGCTTTAAATGGTAAACATATCCCATATGCTTTAAATGATGATGATGATGAACTAGATGACAATGACAGTGATGATGTTTTTGATGATGACGATGATGGAAATGATGATGATGATCATCATCATCGTCATCTTTGTCATTGTCACCATGATTATCACAATAGCCATCATCATTGGCATAATCATCATTCATGTCATCATCATCACCATTGTCCTTGACATCATCATCATCACCATTTTCCTTGACATCATCATCATCATGATTATTGTCATTTTCATCAGTTATTTATCATTACCTTTGGCATAAGAAACAACATCTCCCCAAAATATGTGATTAGTGGAAAATGGTCATGGAGGACACCTACAATTTATGCAAGACAAATAACAACTTATTTTTTAAGATGATCAACATCATAATTCTCATTGTATTCATCATCATTCTCATTGTCATCATCACCATCATCGTCATTCATTTCATTTCCATCATAATCATTGCCAATGTCGTCATTGTCATTATCCTCATCATCATCATTGTCATCATTCTCCTCATTATCAACAACATTATCATCATCATCGTAGCCATCCTCAATATCATAATCATTATCCTCATTGTTATCTTCAACATCTGGGTGTAAAATTGGATGCAAAAGTGGATAAAAACATGGATGCAAAAAAGGATGCAAACATGGATGCAACAAAAGTAGGTGCAAAAGTGGGCGCATAATGGGGTGCACCAAAAATGGATGCAAAAGTGGATACAAAAAATAATGCAAACGTGGAAGCAAAACATGACGAAAAAAGTGGCGCAAAAGTGGATACAATCATGGATGTAAAATTGGATACAAAATTGGATGCGAAAGTGGATGCAAAATTAGATGCAAAAGTTGTTGTAACACCCAACGCAAAACCCGATGCAAAAGTGGATGCATAAAGGGATGAAATAACTGATGTAAATTTGGATACAAAAAAAGATGCAAATGTGGATGCAAAAGTTGAAGCAAAAGTGGGTGTAAAAGTAGGCACAAAAATGGGTGTGAATTGGGACGTGACAAAAGTGGATGCAAAAGTGGATGCAATAGTAGATGCAAAAAAAGACGTAAACATGGATGAAAAATGGGATGAAAAAAGGGATGAAAATGTGGGTGCAAAACTGGATGAAAAAGTGGATGCAAAAATGGCTAAAACAAAATGAGATGCAAAACTAGACTCAAAACAGGATGTAAACTTTGATGCCAAACTTGGCGCATGAAGGGATACAAAAAAAGAAGCAGAAGTGGATGTAAAAACATATACAAAAGTGGATGTAAAAACATATACAAAAGTGGATGAAAATAAGGGCATAAAAGTTGAGGCAAACATGGACATAAAAGGGGGCACAACAAGAGTTAAATGTACAAACTAGGCGCAAAATTAGGTGAAAAACTAGGCTCAAAACCTATCGCAAAACTTGATGCAAAACCTGGTGCATAACCAGGTGCAAAACCTAGTGCAAATTACGTCATAATTTGCACCAGATTTAGAAAAAGGATGCAAAAAATGCCTAAAATAGCACCAACCCATGAAATTGCGCCATTTTGTCCAAAAAATGAAGAAAAATACACTGAAAGATGGTCTAGACGCAAAAAATCATGCAAAAAGAGACGCTAAATCCAGTTTTTGTTATAGTGAAGGTAGGTAGCCTTACCTTCTTAAATTCATCATGTGAACGGTTCTAGTAGTGCCTCTTTCTCTTATTCTCATGAGAAGAAGAACTTGAACCACCAGTGGATCCTTCAGAGTCACATGACCCACTAGGAGATCCCTTTCTTTTTATAGTAGTGCGCTTACTACCTTTTGGTCTTACTATCCGGTCCCCAGAGTTCATATGCCTCTGAATGTCTGTCAAACTTTGCAGCATGGCTGCATTCAGCTGATTCTGCTCCTCCCAAGCCTTAACGAATCTTTCATTATCTTCCCTGTAACTTTGCATATCCACCCTTAGGCTCCTCATGGTGGCTGCAAAATCTGGGGGAATATCTTGAAATATTCTCCCATTAGACTCTATCTTAGCATTTCCCACTCGGATATTTTCCCCCATAACATCTTCCTCATACTCATTGGGGTTATGCACACCATCATACATGTCGTAGGTTCTCATGGCTTAGCCAAACCAACTTTACCGAACTGCACTATCTGGAATGTTGCCTTTGAAGGTGACTATGATTCTTCAAAATGTGTTAATAAACACAATTTTTATCTATATAACATTCACAAGAATTTATACATCACTTACCTGCATTTGGAAAATTCATATATTGACCACTTTGTCAAAACATAGACTTTTGTCATTAGCAATGACTGTCTAAGGGGGACAACGAGGGTCAAGGAGGCTTGCAGTGCTCTCATTTTTTTTTTGTAAATATTCCATTTTCTCACAATCTGGAGCATAACCTTACTATCATTTTTCATCTTTTGGGCACCTATAGATCCCACTAAAAACCTGTCAAAATATCTGTTTCGGCACATTTTTAAGTTTTCCTCTGATCAGATTTCCTTCGGACATGTTGGCAAAATTCTCCAAGTTTGCTCGACACGTATTGGCAACTTCTCCCAATTCCTTTCGATTGAACCATCCGTTGCGTCGAAGAACTTTCCAACTTTCATCTGATCGCTTTTTCCATTGCGTCGAAAAAATTTCAAACTTCTTTTTGATCGTTCTTTCCACCGTGTCATAAAACGTTAAAACTTCCTTCTGATTGATCTTTCCTATGCATCCAAAAATTTTCCAAGTTTTCCCAATTGGGTCTTCCATCGTTGTGGAAAACGTTTCGACTTTCTCCTGGCCAAGCTCTCTGTCATTGCAGAAAAATTTCTAGGTTTCTCCCGGCCAAGCCCTCCGTCATTGTAGAAAACTTTGCGACTTCCATCTGATTCAGCCTTCCGATGCCACGAAAAAATTCCAAGGTTTCTTTCAACAGATCCTTCTACTGCGTTGGAAAAATTTCCAAGTTTCTTCTGATCTGCTCAACTGATTCATTGACAAAATTTTCCAAATTCTTCCGATTTTCCCAAACTTAAGAAATTTTTTGTAAAATTTTCTTCTTTGTTTTCTTCTTCTTCCTTTTCCACTGATATACAATGGATTTCTTTGATGTCGGTGAAATTTAGGTGGCTTCGTCCTCTTTGTCAGTAAAAATGAGACAACACAATCATCGAATCAACTCTGCTTTTCTCGACTCTCCTTGTCGACATCGCTGCTTCAACTCGTCAGCTTCCTTTTGACTTCATCGTCAAATCTATCGGAGCATTTCGACTATCCTTCCAGACACAAGCACGACGATTCTCATCGACTCCCTTCATCCAACCCAACCAACATAACGACTCAACTTAGCTTCCTTAGCTGACAATGAAAATGCTCAACACTTAGAAAATTTGGAATTTTTCTCTGTCTTCCTCTCTTCACAGAGGTTGATTCTTCATGGCCCATGAAGACCCAAATTTACAACATCAACTCTGATACCACACTATCACGTCCCCACCCTTATACCAGAGAGAGGACACGACTATGATGCTATCAATCTGGGAAATCTAAGCTCCATAACGTAATATAAAATGCATTGAACTTAAAAACATACACATATTTGTAAAACATGCAATATACAGTAGATGCAATTACATTTCATTCAAGCATTCAACACATTAGACATGTTCATCTTATTTCGTCAAGCAAATACAAATGCAGAGATTAACACAAGAGATACTTATCTTGAAAGAATATTGTCCCGCAACTAGCTATGTCGTTGCAATGTTCCACCCAACCATAGGCCCATGTGCTCATCAATCTCTCAGCAACACTTCCAACCCCAAGCTGGGCATGATTCCCATAAGGAATAAGGGAACACTGGTAGGCTCACATATAGCCAAAGGTATATCAAAATTCATCCAAGCCAAACAAAGTTAGGTTTATCGGGCTACTAGGGAGGTGGAAGGTTGAATTACTAATCTAGTGAGATCAACCATAGAGCTATGGACACCCGCACTAGATCTACCTTGACTTCTAAACATCTACACACCCAACACAAGGAAGATTCCCCTTCTCTGATACACAGTCCCTCAGGCTATGCCTTCCATTTCGGTGCTATTCAGGGTGTGCAAGGAGGAAAACCAACCCCTCTAGATCTTCCTTTGAGGTTCCTTCATACACTAGGCTTATCAAGCCAATTCAGACCTAGTTTCACTCCCAACCAACTCAGATCAAGAAAAATATGCATAGGCAGCAACATACAAAATTTTGGGTTGAGGAAAAACAGTTTTGGCAACAAAACAAATTGCAAAAATGGGTAAAAAAAAAACCCTAATAGCAATTCGATTTCCAGAAATGTTTATGGCCTTCACGTGGGCAAAATAGACTCAACAACACCCCATAAATCGTGGGTCTCTTCTCCCACTTGTTGTGCAACACAAAAACGGTTTGTCCCAGCCGATAATGAGGATAAACAACACCAAAACCATCAAGCAAAGATCCTAGCCGCTGAGCTTTCCAAAAACAACTTCCCAACCACAGGGAAAATGAAGAAATCTACAAAAACGTGGTTGGGGAATGCACAACAGCTCCTAAAATGTGAGAGAGGAGAAAGACGTGAATGCATGAGGGAATAAGCAGACGTTTTTGGGTTTTTACTTGCCCAAGGAGTCAAAACGCGTTTTTCAAAAATGAGTGCTCTTCCCAATTCGAATTTTTTTCCCATACTCTTTCCATTCCCATGCAATAACCACCTCAACCAATTTCTAGCAAAAATAAATGATTGGGGAAAAAGACAGGAAATGGGTAGTTGACAGTTTTGATGGGTTCTCCCTTTGACATTTTGCTTTAACCCATTAGATCAAAGGTTTGAATATTCTTCCCCCCCCCTATCCTTAGGAAATCGTGTGCTGATCTCTTTAAATTTTTAATTTACATAGCTGGTTGTGGGTATTCTAATTAAATTGCATATTTACATGATGTCCAAAATTATAATGTTCCTGGATAGCACGAAATACCATTGGCGACGATTTTTAATCGCCAAAACATAAAATGCTAAATCGATGGTGAGGCTTTTTCCTTTAGCTTCGCACCACGATTAAATACAATATTTACATCATATACATTTTTAATGCAAATGGGTTCAAAACCAGGGTGTTACATATACTACAAATATAGATAATATTTGGTCCCTAGTTCGAGTTTGAAAGAGGAAGTTTTAAAGAAAGTTCATGATTCTCCTCTAGCAGGACACCCTGGTTTCTTCAAAACATACATAATGTTGAGGTAAAGGTTCTCATGGAAAGGTTTGAAGGATGATATTATGAAATATGTTAATCAATTCCCCACATGTCATCAAAATAAAGTGGAGCACACTCATCCAGTTGGCCTCTTACACCCCTTTCCTATTCCAGAATAAAAAATGGGAGAGCATTTCCATGGACTTGATCACTGGTTTTCCCAAGATACTTAATAAAGATTTCATATTTGTAGTGGTGGATATACTCACTAAATTTTCTCCTTTCTTCGTTTTTATTACTAATTTCACTACTACATAAGTGGATGAACAATTCTTTAAAGAAGTTTTCTGATTGCATGGGCTTCCCAAGCGCATTGCTAGTGACAGAGATGGCAGATCTTTTAGTGCTTTGGAAAGAACTCTTCAAAATGGTGGGGAAAAATTTGAAACCTAGAACAAGCTATCATCCATAAACTGATGGCCAAATACAAAGGTTGAATCAATGGTTGGAAGGATACTTGAGGAACTATGTTAGTGGGCAGCAAAAAGCATGGATAAAATGGTTGCATTTCGGTGAGTTTTGCTACAATACTACTTTCCATATGTACATTGGAATGTATGCTTTCAAATCAATTTATGGTTATGATGCATCCACTTCTATTGACCACATTTTTTGTGATAGTAGATCTCCAAAGGCTAAGGATTGGATTGAAGAAAGTCAAGAAATTTCGAAGGTTTTGAAAGATAACTTGTAGGTTTCCTAAAAACAATATGTAGACTAACATAGAGTGGAGAGGCGCTTCCAAGTGAATGACTTGGTATATTTTAGGTTTCAGCCCTACAAACAAACCACCATAAATGGTAAAGGTTCAGAAAATATCAAACCAAGGTTTTATGGCCCCTACAAAGTGATTCGAAAAGTTGGAGAAGTGGCCTATGAATTGGAGCTTCCCATAGGATGTAAAATTCATAATGTATTTCATGTTTCATGCCTAAACAAGGTTATAGGTCAGCATATTTCAGTTTTATATACACTACCTCCTTTGGATGATGAAGGACAACTTGTTCAGATTCCATACAAAATATTGAAAACAAGGGAAAGAAGGTTAAGGGGAAGAACAATAAAAGAATACTTGGTACAATGGAAGGATTTTCCTAGTGAGGAAGCCACTTGGAAAGATGATCAAACTTTTCAGCATCCAATCTTGGCATTTCTTGAGGACAAGAAATATTGGGTGGGGAGGACTATCATCTCCCCATCCCATTGAGACTACTAGTTAGCAATGTTTCACCCACCTAATAGTTCCCTAGGTTGGGGAGGAGGCATTAAATCTTGCAATAAGGGAGCTATGAGACCCAAGATAACCTTAGTTTTTCATTTACATATTAAATTGGGTCATACAAATAATAAATACGGAGAAAATAAAGTGGCATTGATTCATGAAGACATTTAGAGGTTCATGGAGACCTTGGGTGGCTAGATTCTTCCTTACACATGTCATGACTTAACCCCAAATTCAAAATTATGAGTAATGGAACATTATTGGAAGGTGAATAGGTGTCAAGTAACATGTCATGATCCCAAGTATTAGAATAGGTGAAGAGAAATAACTCCCCATGGAAGAGGAAGAGACTAGGAAGAAACTAGGTGCCACTTGGAGAAAGATTCCCTACGCTTTATGACAACAATGATGGAAGATTCTATGACAAATAAGACCTGATTGCATACCTATGACAATGTGACATGGAAGGGATAAAAATAGCATCCAATAGGGTGCACTTGGGTTTTGGTAGCAACAATTCAAATTTGGAGGAAGACAAAGGGATGAGGAGAAGGACAAGTGTCATGGGGGTTACTAAACATCAAGGATGAGCTGGAGGAAGCCTATGGGAGGGAATTAGACCTTGGAGGACCTTATGAGGATTATAAAAATATTTCATGAGGAATGATAATGTATATTGATCATTTGATAATTTTCCTTTGGAATTTTGGAAAGCACTAGCTTGTCCATTGCACAGTGAGTGCTCACTTTCTCTGCTAGTGAGCCAATTTCAAGAGAGTTAGACTCTCATCCAAATTGGCTGTTGGAGAGGCCACCCTAACCTCTCATTTGGATCTTAATGGATTTTTTTTATTGCAGATAGGAGGCTACTACAGTTCATGACCCATCTCTCCTCTCATTCTCTCAATCCCTACTTCAATATTCCCATGTTTCTCTATGATGGCACACTTGTGTGAATGGTGGTTGTGCCTTGTTGAGTCTAGTTGATGCACAAGCATGGGTGAATTATTTATGGTTCTGTAATATGTCTCGAATCCTCTTGGTAAGTCAAAATTAGCATAAATTCATATGAAAAAATTTCCACATTTCTAAGCTATGGTGTGACTAGTTTCCTGCAGGTGTTGCTTTCCCATTTCAATGGAATTGTATATCTAAATTGTGTTGAGGATTTGCTCTGATGTTATATGTTGTTGGTGAGATATTGATATGATTTTAATGGTATACATTCCTTATTCTCTGTTCTAAAACATTACATATACAATTTATGAGTCAAAGTTAACCTATTACATGTCATTTCCCTTAAGCAAATGTCACTAAATATATGCATTCGAATATGAAGAAGCTTTACATCTCTATTGCAGAACTCATAACCACACCAAATTAAATTAAATGAAGTATAATATCAGTCCCCATACTCTATTTGTTAATTTGGGAGGGCCGCATAGGAGTTGGGGATCCATTTCTGCTCACACCCTAGGGGGGATTGTATTAGAATTTGAATGCCATTTAGATCTTCAAGCAGATAGTTCTAATAATTTTTGCAGCAAAAGAATGGAGAATGAAGATATAAACTGATCAAAACAAACCACACAGGAAATGAACAAGTATTACTCAGGAATTTACAGTATCATTCACAATAATAAATCCAGAGTGACAATAGTTTACATAGGAAAAGAATTTGAATCAATTAGGGATTATTCGAATCTATCCACAATGATCTGATTGTATCTAACTGAATCTCTAACTCATGGTCTTCCAATCAATATCGGAGTCCAAGAGATCGACTCCTTGATGTCCAACAACTAAAACAATCAGTGATAGCTAGTTAACTCAGTGCAACTGAGTGTGGTAGGTAGGAAAAGCGCTCCTCCCCATGCAACCATGCATTAGCCATGCATTGCTAGCGCTAGCTAACTGAGTGTGAACTAACTAAAGGTTATTGGGGGCTAACTAAGACTAAATAGTTCCAAATCCACCTAGCTTATGGAGGTGGATGTCGAGACTCCCAGTTGCTCCTAAAATGTAGGGATTGGTCTAGGAGGCGCCCAAACTGATGCATGCACATGCAGTAAGTGGCAGTTAACCTCTAGCAGTGTTCCACACACTCTAGTAACTGATCTAGGTGGCCCCATTAGTCCAAGTGGACCCAATGGTACTAGTGGATCCAAATAATGAATTAAGGTTCCTAAGTTAGGAATATATAATCTAATAGGCAGTATGGTCAAGGGAGGATTAATAATCCTAATAGATTGCACCACAATTTACTAGTAATTTTACCATTTTTTCCAATGATCCCAAATCGAGTTGCAGATGTTTATAACCTATTCTAAATTGACCAAAGAATATATTGAGTGGTCCTAAGACTCACCATATCAGTATATACCAAACTTGAGGCCCTCTTATTCCATTCAAAACCCCTAGATTCAAGACTAGTCAATACAATTTTCCCCAAATTTTGACTTTGTTTGGAATTTTAAAATTGGGTCGTTACAAATTTGGTTTTTTGAAGAACAAAATAATCCTTGATCGATGGGAATTTCGTAGGAAATCCTTCACGCCAGTAAGACAAAGAAGATGGAAGCGATGATACTTAAATTGGACCTCATTAAAGCATTTGATAGAGATAACTGGAATTTTCTGCACCTCTTACTATTACAGGTGGGTCTATCTTTTGAAACTATAAATTGGATTATGGGATGTGTTACTTCTGCAAATTTCATTATGCTTGTCAATGTTTCTCCCTCAGGTTTTTTCAATGCTTCCAGGGGCATAAGACAAGGATGTCCAATGTCGCCTCTTCTCTTTCTCTTAGTGATAGAAGGGCTTAGTCTTTTTATTGGTGAAGCAAAGAGAAGTGGAAAAAATCAAGGTATCTAAATCTCACCCACACTTTCCATTACTCATTTACTCTTAGTGGATGATGTAGTATTATCTGAGAATGATACCCTATAGGAATGGAAAGCATACAAAGATAAACTCGATCGTTTCTATTCGGATTCAGGGATGCGTATCAACTTGGAAAAATCCTCTTTTCTCAGCCACGACTTAGAAGAGGAAGTGATAACCAGCATTGGTGATATTCATCCTTATAATATGGAACCTATTGAAAAAGGCTTTAAGCATTTGGTCTATTGGCTTAAACCCTTGAGGTATGGTCTGAACGACTCGCGGTGGATTATAATAAGTTTTGAAATAAGGCTTAGTAATTGGTACTATAGGTACTTATCTATGGGTGGCAGGCTGATTCTTATCAGATCGGTTTTGTGCAGTATCCCAATATATTGGTTCTCATTGGTTAGGATACCAAAAACTATTTTAATAAAACCCCGACAGTTTATTTTCACTTTCCTTTGGGGTGGCACAGTTAACAAGCAAAAGTTACATTTAGTCGATTGGAAAACCATCTCTAGGCCATTTTCATTTGGGGGATGGAATATAATAATCCTGGAGTGGTTCAGCATCTCGCTTAGACTCAAGAGCTTGTGGCCTGTGCTTGGTAGAAAAGGTCTTTGGAACCAAGTGATACAAGCCAAATATCTTAAATAAAAATTCTATTGAAGTTGCCTTTGTTTGAAAAACAATTCGGTTCAGAGTACATCACATTATTGGAATGGCTTTATTAGGGTGCTCGCTTGGATTAGTAAAGTACTTGGTTCAAGAGTTGGTGATGGATGTTCGATAATACTGGGCATATATTCAATTGCTGGACTAAACACAAATTACATGCTCTCTTTAGAGCTGCTTACATACTTAAACGGCTATGGCGTTTGTACTCTCAACCTGGTCCATAATACTGGTGAAGGTACTGCTACAAATTCTTATTGGTTGACTGCGGACGACCTAGAACTGGAAGGTAGAATGGCCTATTTTCATACGTGATTTATCCCATGGGGGAATAAAACTTACTGGCCAGAAAGATAAATTGGTGTGGATGTACAATACTGAAAATGGTGAAGTCTCAAGAAAACTTGCTTATGACCTTATTGTTTCATCAAACTTGGAGAATTTGAATGGATGGCAATATCATCACCTCTAGCGCTGGCACATTCCGATTAAGCTCAAACACTTTATCTGTCTATGCATTGATAATTGTATAAGCACTTGGGAAAATTTGATTCGAAGGGGATGGAGTGGACCTAACAGATGCTTCTTATGTAAGTCAAAGGAGAAATATGTGGACCATATTTTTGTTTCTTGTTCTTTCACTCAGGTAGTGAGAGCCTTGCTTACTTCTTTTTTAAAAATATTTTTTTATTGTAAGGAACACACATTACTAGATAATACAAATTGTTGGACTGAGCATGAACATAAACATCTATATTTTCCTTTCTTTTATATCTGGAATATATGGATTGCTCGCAACAGGTGCATCTTTGAGGATCATGAGCCAAATTTAAGGTCAATTTGCTTCAGTACTGTTGATATTTTTAAAACTTACCTTGTAGCCTGCACAAAAAAACCGATTCGAGCCATTGGATCAACTCCATTATCAATTATCAAAATGGTTTCTTTGACGATGTTGCTTCAAATGGTAAGGGAGGTGCATGTATCATTCTCTACACTAGTATTTCACACTTCTTTCATTTACAATGGGGATGTGGGGCCATCACTATTACAAGAGCAGAACTGTTAGCACTCTGGAATCTTATGATATTTGTGAAATTAATTGGGCTTCTCGATTTACAGGTCTATGGAAATTCAAAAGTCATCATTAACTGGGAAAACTCTACCTCTTCACTTTCGGTTTTAGATCTGAAGCATTGGTGTGCTCACATTGCTGTTGTAAAAAATTCTTCTCTTTGTAAATTTCTGGCACGTCTATAGAGAGAACAATATGAGTGTTGATGGCTTATCTAAGGAAGCACTTCCTTTGGATTTGGGCATACTTTCCTTCTCGGAATTTTTGGAAGGAGAAGAAATCAGGGGTGGCTTTCTTGAACTCTTTTGAAGAGCCCCTAGCTGTTTTGAATGTTATTCTCATCATTCCTGATCCTGGGAAGGTCTTTTAATCCTTCTCCTAGGCAATTATAGCACTTGATGATCGATTGATTCATTTTATCTGGGGTCTTTGTTACTACCCCAAACACTTCCTTTGATAAGCTTTCAATGCTTATTATGTGCTCTCTTATGATTGGAGGACTATCTTCTTTTGGGGTGTGGTTGAGATGGATCTGTCTCATTTTTCCCGTTGCTTCTTTTTTTATGTGCATTATCCCTAGCACAACTTTGTTGATGTGTACTTTATTAGCTAGAGAAATCTATACATTGGTTGGGAGCTTGTTTGTGGATATTAACAGGTTATGATACCTAATATCACTGATATGTTTATCGTTACCTTTGGTTCAATGAATATAAAAAAACTACTCATTTTCTTCTTGAAAAAAAAGATAATGACATGCAAAGGAGAACGATGACCTAGGAGTGTAGGTGGTGACCCATAAAGATATGTATGTGAAGTAAAATTACACCTTATTATTAAAATTAGGTGACCAGTTTTTATTATTAGGTGACGAGTAAGATATGTAGGTGACCAGTTGTTATTATTAAAATTACAATTTTAATTGTAAAAATGCTTTTAACATCTTTAATTACCCTCGACTTTCATATTATCCAATCAGATTCCCGATGTGTAAACGTTAACTTACACATATGTATTTAAAACCAATTTATAACATATTTTGACCAAAAGATTCTCGATGTGTAAACGTTAACTTACACCTATGTATTTATTTATTTGGTTTGTTACATACTAAACAGTGAAGAGGTGGAGACCAGTATCATGCAAATGGAGGAGGTAGGTCTGACCTGATGTTAGCAATAGTTTTGCAGGAGGTAGGTCTGACCTGATCGTAGCAATAGCGTCAAGTGAGGTCTTCGCACCTTTTTACCAAAAAGTCGAATCTAATGCCTGCAACTACCATTCCTTCATTTTATTTTCAGCCGTGCCACATATCAATCAGTTTTTCTTTCTCTCCGTATTCATTATTGGAGTAAGCTAGCTGTGGAGCAATCCTACCTCATTGGACGGAGGAAGAGCAAAGGCATCTCTCACGCTACCCCACAAAAAAAAGTGATCACAGTTACTGTTCATTAAAATTGAAAATAGTAATGAGAGCTGAGCACAGCTGAATGACAAATGGATGCTTAACGTGGGTCTACCGTTATCTTAGGTGTGTGGATGCCGTGGATGTCCAACGGCATGCTGTGCAGCTGTCACATTAAAGCCTGAATTTTAATATTCGTGTTTCGTATATGGTCACAGATTAACGTTTAATCTTCTTGTTTGGTATATGGTCACAGCTTATCTGGTATAGTGTCCACTGTCACTTAATTTATTCTAATCAAAGAGCTATTGAATTTTAAATGTTGTGAAAACCTATGTTTATATTCAATATAGATATATCACACCACGATTATTCAGAAAAAAATATTTCAGGAAGCCATGGCTTCATTCTTTGATTTGTTGCAGACTTCTGTTGCGGGCCCGAGCCTGAGCCTGAGCCTGAGCCTCGGCCAAGTGCTGAGTCTGATTCTCCTGGCGATCGGTTTGATATACGTTTTGAGAAAAAGTCTGAAAAAACGGTTACCCCCGGGTCCGTCTGGATGGCCCGTCATTGGCAGCCTTCCACTTCTGGGCAAGATGCCCCATCACTCGCTCTATCAGCTATCGAAGAAATACGGCCCGATTATGTATTTGAAGCTCGGGACAACCGACACCGTGGTCGTCTCGTCGCCAAAGATAGCCGAGGCGTGCTTTAAAGAGAACGACCTCAACTTCTCCAGCCGGCCAGGCAACTCTGCGGCCAAATACATCGGCTACGACGCCAACGGCCTCGCCTGGACTCCCTACGGATCTGGGTGGAGAATGATGCGCAAGGTCTGTAACATTCATCTCTTCGGCGGTAAGGCCCTCGAGGATCTGCAGCCCGTGCGGGAAGCAGAGGTCGGGATGCTGGTGAAGTCGATTCTCGAACATGAGCGACACGGGAAGGTTGTGAACCTCGGGGAGCTCGTCAACACCTGCACGGCAAATGTTCTCGGGAAGATTATGTTAAGCAAGCGCGTGTTCGAGTCCCAAGGGTCGAAGGCGAGCGAGTTCAAGGAAATGGTGGTGGAGCTAGATGAGTTATTCGGGAAGTTTGTTATTGGCGACTTTGTGCCGTCTTTGGCTTGGATGGATCTGCAGGGCGTACGGAGCAAGATGAAGAAGCTGCACAACAGGTTCGATGAGTTCCTAAGTAAGATGATAGAAGAGCACCAAAGCGCGTCGTGTAATGGAAGAGAAAAGGAGGATTTTCTGAGTATACTTTGGGCTCTTAGAGATGATGCGGATGGCGAAGGAGGGAAGCTGACTAATGATGATATTAAGGACCTTTTGCTGGTGAGTTCTGTTAATATGATTGAATTGAATGGCATGAAAAGTAGAGATCACTTTAGCCTCTGTTCCGATCTGTCAGATTTCAATGTTTCTTTGTCCATTTTTGCTCATAATTGTTCCGATTTCTCGAACGCTTTTCTAGCCATTTCTTGTAAGATTTGAAGTGTTCTTATACCGTGGGCTAGTTATGGAGCAAACCTCCCTCCATTGGACCGAGGAGGAGCAAAGTCAACGTTGACTTTGCTCCTCCTCCGTCCGATGGAGGGAGGTTTGCTCCATAGCTAGCTTATTCCTTCTTATACGAATTTTTAATTGTTTCTCTATCTTATCGTTTCGACCATTTCTGTTGTTATTCCAGTAACTTTAAGCGTTTTTGTTACTGTTTTATTTATTTTGAAAAGTTTATTTTGTTGATGAGGCTTATTTTACAGTTTAATATATATATATTTATTTTTTTGTGTGTTTTTATTAGAGAGTAAACTTTCTATCCTACCATTTGCATCAGATGACCTGGCTCGAGTGAGCTGTCACATCACGTGTTGCTGGTAGTCTGATCGATGCAAATGGTCGGATAGAAAGTTTACTCCCTTTATTAGTATTCATTTTAAGATTGACATTGTTTGTTTATTTTTTATTTGTAACTTATTTATATTGGATATTGTTTAGACATTGTTTATAGCAGGAACAGACACATCTTCGAGAACTGTGGAATGGGCATTGGCTGAGCTATTACGTCACTCGAAAATGATGAAGAGATGCCAAGAAGAATTAGACTGTGTCATGAAAGGGGATCATAGAAGCATAAAGGAGTTGGACCTCAAAAACCTCCCTTACTTGCAGGCAGTGGTGAAGGAGACCTTAAGGTTGCACCCTCCTGCTCCCGTCCTTGTTCCTAGGATGGCAGCGGATGCATGCGAGATAGAGGGGTACTACATACCCAAGAATGCTCGACTTATGGTGAATGTGTGGGGAATGCACCGCGACCCACACGTGTGGGATAGCCCATTGGAGTTCATACCTAATAGGTTTGTAGATAATGATGTCGATGTTAGGGGAAAGCATTTTCAGGTAATTCCATTTGGTGCAGGGAGACGGATTTGTGCAGGCATGAACATGGGAATCCGCATGGTTGAGCTCATACTAGCCACCTTAATTTATTCCTTCGATTTGTCTCTCCCCAACGATGAGCCTCCGGATATGGAAGAAGCTCCAAATATCCCAATGCATAAGGCAATCCCACTACTTTTGGTTCCCACTACCCGTCTCCCTTTGCATCTCTACAATTAAGTGTTCGACAAAGTTATTATAAATACTTGTCATAGAATTTTAAGTTAAAAGTTTTTTTTTTAAATGCAAATTAATCTAATGTTTAGACATTGTAAAGAGATAAAACTATTGTATATATTTTTCTATAATTTTATTTTTATAAATTTTTAAATAATTTAATTTTACCGTTTTCCTTTAATTTTATTTTATTTTAAAAATTAGTGCAATTAAAATCATTTTTTTAAAGTAATAAAATAGTGAAATCTTTTTTATTTATAATATATTGGTCAATTTAAAATGCTCCAACTAATTATAAATATATAAGATGCCGTTCAACAAAACTAAAAAATATATCATGTTCCAAATAAAATTAAAAAAATGAACCAAATAATCTTCAATACTATTAAACCATGTCTTTATCTAAAAAAGAACAACATAGCAATACTATTAAACCATGTCTTTATCGTTCAAAAAAAACAGAGAAATGAAATAATTAAGAAATGTTCAAAAATACAAAAAGGCTTCTTAAGCATAGCAGTCTTGAGAAGATCTGGCTAGGGACGGTGGAAGGGCGAAGCGAGCTCCAAGAAAGCCCAATTCAACGGCTCTCTTCGCTCCATGAAACCTGGTGTTGGGGTTGATCTTGACGGGGCGGATCGCTCAGATTGGAAGACGCCTCCCGTTTTTTTGGCAGAGCCCAGCTATGCAGTCGTCACAGCGAAAGGGAGATGATCTTTTTGTTGGGCATTATCATTGACGGAAGCACTGTGCGGGTTCCAGTTTATATTGACCCATCTGGATGGTCAGCAACAGTCCTGGAACAGCCTGTCGAATTCCATCATGGTCATTGGAAAGAACCTAGAGGCAGAATTCATTGATAAGATTCGACGTCTGCCCTTGAACAACTTCTTCAGAGGATCACTTCATGGGGAAACAGATGAAGCGCCCGACACGGTTTCAGTCTTTGTGGTTCAACTAAAGGTGCATCCCACATCAGCATTCGGCGAGAGATTGCAGACTATGAATTGTTATGACGCTGGACTTCGAATTTTCGAAGCTTTCTCAGACTCTTTGATTGATGCCTGGACGCAGGTCTGATCAGAGTCTTGGAGGCGTTTTTTTTGCTGTTTATCCAGAATAGTTGGGAGGCAGTATGATGATG